>CANXME010000975.1:0-60038 GCA_948144175.1 Closterium sp. NIES-65 | reverse complement strand
GGTCTAGCATGTGCAAAATTGCAAGAACAAGGGCCTAGCGTGTGCAAAATAAAAAGAACAAGGGCATAGCGTGTGCAAAATAGCAAGAACAAGGGCCTAGCGTGTGCAAAATAAAAAGAACAAGGGCATAGCGTGTGCAAAATAAAAAGAACAAGGGCCTAGCGTGTGCAAAATGGCAAGAACAAGGGCCTAGCGTGTGCAAAATTGCAAGAACAAGGGCCTAGCGTGTGCACATTTGCAAGAACAAGGGCCTAGCGGGTGCAAAATAGCAAGAGCAAGGGCCTAGCGTGTGCAAAGATTCAAGAACAAGGGCCTAGCATTCGCGAAATAGCATGAACAAAGGCCTAGCGTGTGCAAAATAAAAAGAACAAGGGTCTAGCATGTGCAAAATTGCAAGAACAAGGGCCTAGCGTGTGCAAAATAAAAAGAACAAGGGCATAGCGTGTGCAAAATAGCAAGAACAAGGGCCTAGCGTGTGCAAAAAAAAAAGAACAAGGGCCTAGCGTGTGCAAAGTTGCAAGAACAAGGGCCTAGCATTTGCAAAATTGCAAGAATAAGGGCCTTGCGAGTGCAAAGTAGCAAGAGCAAGGGCTAGCGTGTGCAAACAATCAAGAACAAGGGCCTAGCGTTCGCGAAATAGCAAGAACAAGGGCCTAGCGTGTGCAAAAAAAAAAGAACAAGGGTCTAGCATGTGCAAAATTGCAAGAACAAGGGCCTAGCGTGTGCAAAATAAAAACAAAAAGGGCAAAGCATGTGCAAAATAAAAAGAACAAGGTCCTAGCATATGCAGAATAAAAAGAACAAGGGCCTAGCGTGTGCAAAATTGCAAGAACAAGGGCCTAGCGTGTGCAAAATTGCAAGAACAAGGGCCTAGCGAGTGCAAAATAGCAAGAGCAAGGGCGTAGCGTGTGCAAAAAATCAAGAACTAGGGCCTAGCGTTCGCGAAATAGCAAGAACAAGGGCCTAGCGTGTGCAAAATAAAAAGAACAAGGGTCTAGCATGTGCAAAATTGCAAGAACAAGGGCCTAGCGTGTGCAAAATTAATAGAACAAGGGCATAGCGTGTGCAAAATAGCAAGAACAAGGGCCTAGCGTGTGCAAAATAAAAAGAACAAGGGCATAGCGTGTGCAAAATAAAAAGAACAAGGGCCTAGCGTGTGCAAAATTGCAAAAACAAGCGCCTAGCGTGTGCAAAATTGCAAGAACAAGGGCCTAGCGTCTGCATAATTGCAAGAACAAGGGCCTAGCGGGTGCAAAATAGCAAGAGCAAGGGCCTAGCGTGTGCAAAAAATCAAGAACAAGGGCCTAGCATTCGCGAAACAGCAAGAACAAGGGCCTAGCGTGTGCAAAATAAAAAGAACAAGGGCCTAGCGTGTGCAAAGTTGCAAGAACAAGGGCCTAGCATTTGCAAAATTGCAAGAATAAGGGCCTAGCGAGTGCAAAGTAGCAAGAGCAAGGGCTAGCGTGTGCAAAAAATCAAGAACAAGGGCCTAGCGTTCGCGAAATAGCAAGAACAAGGGCCTAGCGTGTGCAAAATAAAAAAAACAAGGGTCTTGCATGTGCAAAACTGCAAGAACAAGGGCCTAGTGTGCAAAATAAAAAGGACAAGGGCATAGTGTGTGCAAAATAGCAAGAACAAGGGCCTAGCGTGTGCAAAATAAAAAGAACAAGGGCCTAGCGTGTGCAAAATAAAACGAACAAGGGCCTAGCGTGTGCAAAATTGCAAGAACAAGGGCCTAGCGTGTGCAAAATAAAGAGAACAAGGGCATAGCGAGTGCAAAATAGCAAGAGCAAGGGCCTAGCGTGTGCAAAAAATCAAGAACAAGGGCCTAGTGTTCGCGAAATAGCAAGAACAAGGGCCTAGCGTGTGCAAAATAAAAAGAACAAGGGTCTAGCATGCGCAAAATTGCAAGAACAAGGGCCTAGCGTGTGCAAAATAAGAAGAACTAGGGCTTAGCGTGTGCAAAATAGCAAGAACAAGGGCCTAGCGTGTGCAAAATAAAAAGAACAAGGGCCTAGCGTGTGCAAAATTGCAAGAACAAGGGCCTAGCGTGTGCACAATTGCAAGAACAAGGGCCTAGCGAGTGCAAAATAGCAAGAGCAAGGGCCTAGCGTGTGCAAAAAATCAAGAACAAGGGCCTAGCGTTCGCGAAATTGCAAGAACAAGGGCCAAGCGTCTGCAAAATAAAAAGAGCAATGGTCTAGCATGTGCAAAATTGCAAGAACAAGGGCCAAGCGTGTGCAAAATAAAAAGAACAAGGGCATAGCGTGTGCAAAATAGCAATAACAAGGGCCTAGCGTGTGCAAAATAAAAAGAACAAGGGCATAGCGTGTGCAAAATAGCAAGAACAAGGGCCTAGCGTGTGCAAAATAGAAAGAACAAGGGTCTAGCTTGTGCAAACTTGCAAGAACAAGGGCCAAGCGTGTGCAAAACAAAAAGAACAAGGGCATAGCGTGTGCAAAATAGCAAGAGCAAGGGCCTAGCGTGTGCAAAATAAAAAGAACAAGGGCCTAGCGTGTGCAAAATAAAAATAACAAGGGCCTAGCGTGTGCAAAATTGCAAGAACAAGGGCCTAGCGTGTGCAAAATTGCAGAAACAAGGGCCTAGCAAGTGCAAAATAGCAAGAGCAAGGGCCTAGCGTGTGCAAAAAACCAAGAACAAGGACCTAGCGTTTGCGAAATAGCAAGAACAAGGGCCTAGCATGTACAAAATAAAAAGAACAAGGGTCTAGCATGTGCAAAATTGCAAGAACAAGGGCCTAGCGTGTGCAAAATAAAAAGAACAAGGGCCTAGCGAGTGCAAAATAGCAAGAGCAAGGGCCTAGCGTGTGCAAAAAATCAAGAACAAGGGCCTAGCGTTCGCGAAATTGCAAGAACAAGGGCCAAGTGTGTGCAAAATAAAAAGAACAAGGGTCTAGCATGTGCAAAATTGCAAGAACAAGGGCCAAGCGTGTGCAAAATAAAAAGAACAAGGGCATAGCGTGTGCAAAATAGCAAGAACAAAGGCCAAGCGTGTGCAAAATAAAAAGAACAAGGGCATAGCGTGTGCAAAATAGCAAGAACAAGGGCCTAGCGTGTGCAAAATAAAAAGAACAAGGGTCTAGCATGTGCAAAATTGCAAGAACAAGGGCCAAGCGTGTGCAAAATAAAAAGAACAAGGGCATAGCGTGTGCAAAATAGCAAGAGCAAGGGCCTAGCGTGTGCAAAATAAAAAGAACAAGGGCCTAGCGTGTGCAAAATAAAAAGAACAAGGGCATAGCGTGTGCAAAATAGCAAGAACAAGGGCCTAGCGTGTGCAAAATAAAAAGAACAAGGGTCTAGCTTGTGCAAACTTGCAAGAACAAGGGCCAAGCGTGTGCAAAACAAAAAGAACAAGGGCATAGCCTGTGCAAAATAGCGAGAGAAAGGGTATAGCGTGTGCAAAATAAAAAGAACAAGGGCCTAGCGTGTGCAAAATAAAAAGAACAAGGGCCTAGCGTGTGCAAAATTGCAAGAACAAGGGCCTAGCGTGTGCAAAATTGCAGAAACAAGGGCCTAGCAAGTGCAAAATAGCAAGAGCAAGGGCCTAGCGTGTGCAAAAAACCAAGAACAAGGACCTAGCGTTCGCGAAATAGCAAGAACAAGGGCCTAGCATGTACAAAATAAAAAGAACAAGGGTCTAGCATGTGCAAAATTGCAAGAACAAGGGCCTAGCGTGTGCAAAATAAAAAGAACAAGGGCATAGCGTGTGCAAAATAGCAAGAACAAGGGCCTAGCGTGTGCAAAAAAAAAAGAACAAGGGCCTAGCGAGTGCAAAATAGCAAGAGCAAGGGCCTAGCGTGTGCAAAAAATCAAGAACAAGGGCCTAGCGTTCGCGAAATTGCAAGAACAAGGGCCAAGCGTGTGCAAAATAAAAAGAACAAGGGTCTAGCATGTGCAAAATTGCAAGAACAAGGGCCAAGCGTGTGCAAAATAAAAAGAACAAGGGCATAGCGTGTGCAAAATAGCAAGAACAAGGGCCAAGCGTGTGCAAAATAAAAAGAACAAGGGCATAGCGTGTGCAAAATAGCAAGAACAAGGGCCTAGCGTGTGCAAAATAAAAAGAACAAGGGTCTAGCATGTGCAAAATTGCAAGAACAAGGGCCAAGCGTGTGCAAAATAAAAAGAACAAGGGCATAGCGTGTGCAAAATAGCAAGAGCAAGGGCCTAGCGTGTGCAAAATAAAAAGAACAAGGGCCTAGCGTGTGCAAAATAAAAAGAACAAGGGCCTAGCGTGTGCTAAATTGCAAGAACAAGGGCCTAGCATGTGCAAAATTGCAAGAACAAGGGCCTAGCAAGTGCAAAATAGCAAGAGCAAGGGCCTAGCATGTGCAAAAAACCAAGAACAAGGACCTAGCGTTCGCGAAATAGCAAGAACAAGGGCCTAGCGTGTACAAAATAAAAAGAACAAGGGTCTAGCATGTGCAAAATTGCAAGAACAAGGGCCTAGCGTGTGCAAAATAGAAAGAACAAGGGCATAGCGTGTGCAAAATAGCAAGAACAAGGGCCTAGTGTGTGCAAAATAAAAACAACGAGGGCCTAGCGTGTGCAAAATAAAAGGAACAAGGGCCTAGCGTGTGCAAAATTGCAAGAACAAGGGCCTAGCGAGTGCAAAATAGCAAGAGCAAGGGCCTAGCGTGTGCAAAAAATCAAGAACAAAGGCCTAGCGTTCACGAAATTGCAAGAACAAGGGCCAAGCGTGTGCAAAATAAAAAGAACAAGGGTCTAGCATGTGCAAAATTGCAAGAACAAGGGCCAAGCGTGTGTAAAATAAAAAGAACAAGGGCATAGCGTGTGCAAAATAGCAAGAACCAGGGCCTAGCGTGTGCAAAATAAAAAGAATAGGGGAATAGCGTGTGCAAAATAGCAAGATTAAGGGCCTAGCGTGTGCAAAATAAAAAGAACAAGGGTCTAGCATGTGCAAAATTGCAAGAACAAGGGCCAAGCATGTGCAAAATAAAAAGAACAAGGGCATAACGTGTGCAAAACAGCAAGAGCAAGGGCCTAGCGTGTGCAAAAAAAAAAGAACAACGGCCTAGTGTGTGCAAAATAAAATGAACAAGGGCCTAGCGTGTGCAAAATTGCAGGAACAAGAGCCTAGCGTGTGCAAAATTGCAAGAACAAGGGCCTAGCAAGTGCAAAATAGCAAGAGCAAGGGCCTAGCGTGTGCAAAATACCAAGAACAAGGACCTAGCGTTCGCGAAATAGCAAGAACAAGGGCCTAGCGTGTACAAAATAAAAAGAACAAGGGTCTAGCAAGTGCAAAATTGCAAGAACAAGGGCCTAGCGTGTGCAAAATAAAAAGAACAAGGGCATAGCGTGTGCAAAATAGCAAGAACAAGGGCCTAGCGCGTGCAAAAGCGAGTGCAAAATAGCAAGAGCAAGGGCCTAGCGTGTGCAAAAAATCAAGAACAAGGGCCTAGCGTTCGCGAAATTGCAAGAACAAGGGCCAAGCGTGTGCAAAATAAAAAGAACAAGGGTCTAGCATGTGCAAAATTCCAAGAACAAGGGCCAAGCGTGTGCAAAATAAAAGGAACAAGGGCATAGCGTGTGCAAAAAAGCAAGAGCAAGGGCCAAGCGTGTGCAAAATAAAAAGAACAAGGGCATAGCGTGTGCAAAATAGCAAGAACAAGGGCCTAGCGTGTGCAAAATAAAAAGAACAAGGGTCTAGCATGTGCAAAATTGCAAGAACAAGGGCCAAGCGTGTGCAAAATAAAAGGAGCAAGGGCATAGCGTGTGCAAAAAAGCAAGAGCAAGGGCCAAGCATGTGCAAAATAAAAAGAACAAGGGCATAGCGTGTGCAAAATAGCAAGAACAAGGGCCTAGCGTGTGCAAAATAAAAATAACAAGGGTCTAGCATGTGCAAAATTGCAAGAACAAGGGCCAAGCGTGTGCAAAATAAAAAGAACAAGGGCATAGCGTGTGCAAAATAGCAAGAACAAGGGCCAAGCGTGTGCAAAATAAAAAGAACAAGGGCATAGCATGTGCAAAATAGCAAGAACAAGGGCCTAGCGTGTGCAAAATATAAAGAACAAGGGTCTAGCATGTGCAAAATTGCAAGAACAAGGGCCAAGCGTGTGCAAAATAAAAAGAACAAGGGCATAGCGTGTGCAAAATAGCAAGAGCAAGGGCCTAGCGTGTGCAAAAAAAAAAAAAAGGGCCTAGCGTGTGCAAAATAAAAAGAACAAGGGCCTAGCGTGTGCTAAATTGCAAGAACAAGGGCCTAGCGTGTGCAAAATTGCAAGAACAAGGGCCTAGCAAGTGCAAAATAGCAAGAGCAAGGACCTAGCATGTGCAAAAAACCAAGAACAAGGACCTAGCGTTCGCGAAATAGCAAGAACAAGGGCCTAGCGTGTACAAAATAAAAAGATAAAGGGTCTAGCATGTGCAAAATTGCAAGAACAAGGGCCTAGCGTGTGCAAAATAGAAAGAACAAGGGCATAGCGTGTGCAAAATAGCAAGAACAAGGGCCTAGTGTGTGCAAAATAAAAACAACGAGGGCCTAGCGTATGCAAAATAAAAGGAACAAGGGCCTAGCGTGTGCAAAATTGCAAGAACAAGGGCCTAGCGAGTGCAAAATAGCAAGAGCAAGGGCCTAGCGTGTGCAAAAAATCAAGAACAAAGGCCTAGCGTTCGCGAAATTGCAAGAACAAGGGCCAAGCGTGTGCAAAATAAAAAGAACAAGGGTCTAGCATGTGCAAAATTGCAAGAACAAGGGCCAAGCGTGTGCAAAATAAAAAGAACAAGGGCATAGCGTGTGCAAAATAGCAAGAACCAGGGCCTAGCGTGTGCAAAATAAAAAGAACAAGGGCATAGCGTGTGCAAAATAGCAAGAACAAGGGCCTAGCGTGTGCAAAAAAAAAAGAACAAGGGTCTAGCATGTGCAAAATTGCAAGAACAAGGGCCAAGTATGTGCAAAATAAAAAGAACAATGGCATAGCGTGTGCAAAACAGCAAGAGCAAGGGCCTAGCGTGTGCAAAATAAAAAGAACAACGGCCTAGCGTGTGCAAAATAAAAAGAACAAGGGCATAGCGTGTGCAAAATAAAAAGAACAAGGGCCTAGCGTGTGCAAAATAAAAAGAACAAAGGCCTAGCGTGTGCAAAATAAAAAGAACAAGGGTCTAGCATGTGCAAAATTGCAAGAACAAGGGCCAAGCGTGTGCAAAATAAAAAGAACAAGGGCACAGCGTGTGCAAAATAGCAAAAACAAGGGCCTAGCGTGTGCAAAATAAAAAGAACAACGGCCTAGCGTGTGCAAAATAAAAAGAACAAGGGCCTAGCGTGTGCAAAATTGCAAGAATAAGGGCCTAGCGTGTGCAAAATAAAAAGAACAAGGGCCTAGCGAGTGCAAAATAGCAAGAGCAAGGGCCTAGCGTGTGCAGAAAATCAAGAACAAGGGCCTAGCATTCGCGAAATAGCAAGAACAAGGGCCTAGCGTGTGCAAAATAAAAAGAACAAGGGTTTAGCATGTGCAAAATTGCAAGAACAAGGGCCTAGCATGTGCAAAATAAAAAGAACAAGGGCATAGCGTGTGAAAAAAAAAAAAGAACAAGGGCATAGCGTGTGCAAAATTGCAAGAACAGGGGCCTAGCGAGTGCAAAATAGCAAGAGCAAGGGCATAGCGTGTGCAAAAAATCAAGAACAAGGGCCTAGCGTTCGCGAAATTGCAAGAACAAGGGCCAAGCGTGTGCAAAATAAAAAGAACAAGGGTCTAGCATGTGCAAAATTGCAAGAACAAGGGCCAAGCGTGTGCAAAATAAAAAGAACAAGTGCATAGCGTGTGCAAAATAGCAATAACAAGGGCCTAGCGTGTGCAAAATAAAAAGAACAAGGGCCTAGCGTGTGCAAAAAAAAAAGAACAAGGGCCTAGCGTGTGCAAAATTGCAAGAACAGGGGCCTAGCAAGTGCAAAATAGCAAGAGCAAGGGCCTAGCGTGTGCAAAAAATCAAGAACAAAGGCCTAGCGTTCGCGAAATTGCAAGAACAAGGGCCAAGCGTGTGCAAAATAAAAAGAACAAGGGTCTAGCATGTGCAAAATTGCAAGAACAAGGGCCAAGCGTGTGCAAAATAAAAAGAACAAGGGCACAGCGTGTGCAAAATAGCAAGAACAAGGGCCTAGCGTGTGCAAAATTGCAAGAACAAGGGCCTAGCGTGTGCAAAATTGCAAGAACAAGGGCCTAGCAAGGGCAAAATAGCAAGAGCAAGGGCCTAGCGTGTGCAAAAAACCAAGAACAAGGACCTAGCGTTCGCGAAATAGCAAGAACAATGGCCTAGCGTGTACAGAATAAAAAGAACAAGGGTCTAGCATGTGCAAAATTGCAAGAACAAGGGCCTAGCGTGTGCAAAATAAAAAGAAGAAGTGCATAGCGTGTGCAAAATAGCAATAACAAGGGCCTAGCGTGTGCAAAATAAAAAGAACAAGGGCCTAGCGTGTGCAAAATAAAAAGAACAAGGGCCTAGCGTGTGCAAAATTGCAAGAACAGGGGCCTAGCAAGTGCAAAATAGCAAGAGCAAGGGCCTAGCGTGTGCAAAAAATCAAGAACAAAGTCCTAGCGTTCGCGAAATTGCAAGAACAAGGGCCAAGCGTGTGCAAAATAAAAAGAACAAGGGTCTAGCATGTGCAAAATTGCAAGAACAAGGGCCAAGCGTGTGCAAAATAAAAAGAACAAGGGCACAGCGTGTGCAAAATAGCAAGAACAAGGGCCTAGCGTGTGCAAAATAAAAAGAACAAGGGCCTAGCGTGTGCAAAATAGAAAGAACAAGGGCCTAGCGTGTGCACAATTGCAAGAATAAGGGCCTAGCGTGTGCAAAATAAAAAGAACAAGGGCCTAGCGAGTGCAAAATAGCAAGAGCAAGGGCCTAGCGTGTGCAAAAAATCAAGAACAAGGGCCTAGCGTTCGCGAAATAGCAAGAACAAGGGCCTAGCGTGTGCAAAATAAAAAGAACAAGGGTCTAGCATGTGCAAAATTGCAAGAACAAGGGCCTAGCATGTGCAAAATAAGAAGAACAAGGGCATAGCGTGTGAAAAATAAAAAGAACAAGAGCATAGCGTGTGCAAAATTGCAAGAAGAGGGGCCTAGCGAGTGCAAAATAGCAAGAGCAAGGGCCTAGCGTGTGCAAAAAATCAAGAACAAGGGCCTAGCGTTCGCGAAATTGCAAGAACAAGGGCCAAGCGTGTGCAAAATAAAAAGAACAAGGGTCTAGCATGTGCAAAATTGCAAGAACAAGGGCCAAGCGTGTGCAAAATAAAAAGAACAAGGGCATAGCGTGTGCAAAATAAAAAGAACAAGGGCCTAGCGTGTGCAAAATAAAAAGAACAAGGGCCTAGCGTGTGCAAAATAAAAAGAACAAGGGCCTAGCGTGTGCAAAATTGCAAGAACAAGGGCCTAGCGTGTGCAAAATAAAAAGAACAAGGGCCTAGCGAGTGCAAAATAGCAAGAGCAAGGGCCTAGCGTGTGCAAAAAATCAAGAACAAGGACCTAGCGTTCGCGAAATAGCAAGAATAAGGGCCTAGCGTGTGCAAAATAAAAAGATTAAGGGTCTAGCATGTGCAAAATATCAAAAACAAGGGCCTAGCGTGTGCAAAATAAAAAGAACAAGGGCATAGCGTGTGCAAAATAGCAAGAACAAGGGCCTAGCGTGTGCAAAATAAAAAGAACAAGGGCCTAGCGTGTGCAAAATAGCAAGAGCAAGAGACTAGCGTCTGCAAAAAATCAAGAACAAGGGCCTAGCGTTCGCGAAATAGCAAAAACAAGGGCCTAGCGTGTGCAAAATAAACAGAACAAGGGTCTAGCATGTGCAAAATTGCAAGAACAAGGGCCTAGCATGTGCAAAATAAAAAGAACAAGGGCAAAGCGTGTGAAAAATAAAAAGAACAAGGGCATAGCGTGTGCAAAATAAAAAAAACAAGGGCCTAGCGTGTGCAAAATAAAAAGAACAAGGGCCTAGCGTGTGCAAAATAAAAAGAACAAGGGTCTAGCATGTGCAAAATTGCAAGAACAAGGGCCAAGCGTGTGCAAAAAAAAAAGAACAAGGGCATAGCGTGTGCAAAATAGCAAGAACCAGGGCCTAGCGTGTGCAAAATAAAAAGAACAAGGGCATAGCGTGTGCAAAATAGCAAGAACAAGGGCCTAGCGTGTGCAAAATAAAAAGAACAAGGGTCTAGCATGTGCAAAATTGCAAGAACAAGGGCCAAGCATGTGCAAAATAAAAAGAACAAGGGCATAACGTGTGCAAAACAGCAAGAGCAAGGGCCTAGCGTGTGCAAAAAAAAAAGAACAACGGCCTAGCGTGTGCAAAATAAAATGAACAAGGGCCTAGCGTGTGCAAAATTGCAAGAACAAGAGCCTAGCGTGTGCAAAATTGCAAGAACAAGGGCCTAGCAAGTGCAAAATAGCAAGAGCAAAGGCCTAGCGTGTGCAAAATACCAAGAACAAGGACCTAGCGTTCGCGAAATAGCAAGAACAAGGGCCTAGCGTGTACAAAATAAAAAGAACAAGGGTCTAGCAAGTGCAAAATTGCAAGAACAAGGGCCTAGCGTGTGCAAAATAAAAAGAACAAGGGCATAGCGTGTGCAAAATAGCAAGAACAAGGGCCTAGCGCGTGCAAAAGCGAGTGCAAAATAGCAAGAGCAAGGGCCTAGCGTGTGCAAAAAATCAAGAACAAGGGCCTAGCGTTCGCGAAATTGCAAGAACAAGGGCCAAGCGTGTGCAAAATAAAAAGAACAAGGGTCTAGCATGTGCAAAATTGCAAGAACAAGGGCCAAGCGTGTGCAAAATAAAAGGAACAAGGGCATAGCGTGTGCAAAAAAGCAAGAGCAAGGGCCAAGCGTGTGCAAAATAAAAAAAACAAGGGCATAGCGTGTGCAAAATAGCAAGAACAAGGGCCTAGCGTGTGCAAAATAAAAAGAACAAGGGTCTAGCATGTGCAAAATTGCAAGAACAAGGGCCAAGCGTGTGCAAAATAAAAAGAGCAAGGGCATAGCGTGTGCAAAATAGCAAGAACAAGGGCCAAGCGTGTGCAAAATAAAAAGAACAAGGGCATAGCATGTGCAAAATAGCAAGAACAAGGGCCTAGCGTGTGCAAAATAAAAAGAACAAGGGTCTAGCATGTGCAAAATTGCAAGAACAAGGGCCAAGCGTGTGCAAAATAAAAAGAACAAGGGCATAGCGTGTGCAAAATAGCAAGAGCAAGGGCCTAGCGTGTGCAAAAAAAAAAAAAAAAGGGCCTAGCGTGTGCAAAATAAAAAGAACAAGGGCCTAGCGTGTGCTAAATTGCAAGAACAAGGGCCTAGCGTGTGCAAAATTGCAAGAACAAGGGCCTAGCAAGTGCAAAATAGCAAGAGCAAGGGCCTAGCATGTGCAAAAAACCAAGAACAAGGACCTAGCGTTCGCGAAATAGCAAGAACAAGGGCCTAGCGTGAACAAAAGAAAAACAACAAGGGTCTAGCATGTGCAAAATTGCAAGAACAAGGGCCTAGCGTGTGCAAAATAGAAAGAACAAGGGCATAGCGTGTGCAAAATAGCAAGAACAAGGGCCTAGTGTGTGCAAAATAAAAACAACGAGGGCCTAGCGTGTGCAAAATAAAAGGAACAAGGGCCTAGCGTGTGCAAAATTGCAAGAACAAGGGCCTAGCGAGTGCAAAATAGCAAGAGCAAGGGCCTAGCGTGTGCAAAAAATCAAGAACAAGGGCCTAGCGTTCGCTAAATAGCAAGAACAAGGGCCTAGCGTGTGCAAAATAAAAAGAGCAAGGGTCTAGCATGTGCAAAATTGCAAGAACAAGGGCCTAGCGTGTGCAAAATAAAAAGAACAAGGGTCAAGCATGTGCAAAATATCAAAAACAAGGGCCTAGCGCGTGCAAAATAAAAAGAACAAGGGCATAGTGTGTGCAAAATAGCAAGAACAAGGGCCTAGCGTGTGCAAAATAAAAAGAACAAGGGCCTAGCGTGTGCAAAATTGCAAGAACAAGGGCCTAGCGTGTGCAAAATAAAAAGAACAATGGCATAGCGTGTGCAAAATAGCAAGAACAAGGGCCTAGCGTGTGCAAAAGCGAGTGCAAAATAGCAAGAGCAAGGGCCTAGCGTGTGCAAAAAATCAAGAACAAGGGCCTAGCGTTCGCGAAATTGCAAGAACAAGGGCCAAGCGTGTGCAAAATAAAAAGAACAAGGGTCTAGCATGTGCAAAATTGCAAGAACAAGGGCCAAGCGTGTGCAAAATAAAAAGCACAAGGGCATAGCGTGTGCAAAATAGCAAGAACAAGGGCCAAGCGTGTGCAAAATAAGAAGAAAAAGGGCATAGCGTGTGCAAAATAGCAAGAACAAGGGCCTAGCGTGTGCAAAAAAAAAAGAAAAAGGGTCTAGCATGTGCAAAATTGCAAGAACAAGGGCCAAGCGTGTGCAAAATAAAAAGAACAAGGGCATAGCGTGTGCAAAATAGCAAGAGCAAGGGCCTAGCGTGTGCAAAAAAAAAGAACAAAGGCCTAGCGTGTGCAAAATAAAAAGAACAAGGGCCTAGCGTGTGCAAAATTCCAAGAACAAGGGCCTAGCGTGTGAAAAATTGCAAGAACAAAGGCCTAGCAAGTGCAAAATAGCAAGAGCAAGGGCCTAGCGTGTGCAAAAAACCAAGAACAAGGACCTAGCGTTCGCGAAATAGCAAGAACAAGGGCCTAGCGTGTACAGAATAAAAAGAACAAGGGTCTAGCATGTGCAAAGTTGCAAGAACAAGGGCCTAGCGTGTGCAAAATAAAAAGAACACGGGCCTAGCGTGTGCAAAATAGCAAGAACAAGAGCCTAGCGTGTGCAAAATAAAAAGAACAAGGGCCTAGCGTGTGCAAAATAAAAAGAACAAGGGCCTAGCGTGTGTAAAATTGCAAGAACAAGGGCCTAGCGAGTGCAAAATAGCAAGAGCAAGGGCCTAGCGTGTGCAAAAAATCAAGAACAAGGGCCTAGCGTTCGCAAAATAGCAAGAACAACGGCCTAGCGTGTGCAAAATAAAAAGAACAAGGGTTTAGCATGTGCAAAATTGCAAGAACAAGGGCCTAGCATGTGCAAAATATAAAGAACAAGGGCATAGCGTGAGAAAAAAAAAAAGAACAAGGGCATAGCGTGTGCAAAGTTGCAAGAACAGGGGCCTAGCGAGTGCAAAATAGCAAGAGCAAGGGCCTAGCGTGTGCAAAAAATCAAGAACAAGGGCCTAGCATTCGCGAAATTGCAAGAACAAGGGCCAAGCGTGTGGAAAATAAAAAGAACAAGGGTCTAGCATGTGCAAAATTGCAAGAACAAGAGCCAAGCGTGTGCAAAATAAAAAGAACAAGGGCATAGCGTGTGCAAAATAAAAAGAACAAGGGCCTAGCGTGTGCAAAATAAAAAGAACAAGGGCCTAGCGTGTGCAAAATAAAAAGAACAAGGGTCTAGCATGTGCAAAATTGCAAGAACAAGGGCCTAGCGTGTGCAAAATAAAAAGAACAAGGGCACAGCGTGTGCAAAATAGCAAAAACAAGGGCCTAGCGTCTGCAAAATAAAAAGAACAAGGGCCTAGCGTGTGCAAAATAAAAAGAACAAGGGCCTAGCGTGTGCAAAATTGCAAGAATAAGGGCCTAGCGTGTGCAAAATAAAAAGAACAAGGGCCTAGCGAGTGCAAAATAGCAAGAGCAAGGGCCTAGCGTGTGCAAAAAATCAAGAACAAGGGCCTAGCATTCGCGAAATAGCAAGAACAAGGGCCTAGCGTGTGCAAAATAAAAAGAACAAGGGTTTAGCATGTGCAAAATTGCAAGAACAAGGGCCTAGCATGTGCAAAATAAAAAGAACAAGGGCATATCGTGTGAAAAATTGCAAGAACAGGGGCCTAGCGAGTGCAAAATAGCAAGAGCAAGGGCATAGCGTGTGCAAAAAATCAAGAACAAGGGCCTAGCGTTCGCGAAATTGCAAGAACAAGGGCCAAGCGTGTGCAAAATAAAAAGAACAAGGGTCTAGCATGTGCAAAATTGCAAGAACAAGGGCCAAGCGTGTGCAAAATAAAAAGAACAAGGGCACAGCGTGTGCAAAATAAAAAGAACAAGGGCCTAGCGTGTGCAAAATAAAAAGAACAAGGGCCTAGCGTGTGCAAAATAAAAAGAACAAGGGCCTAGCATGTGCAAAATTGCAAGAACAAGGGCCTAGCGTGTGCAAAATAAAAAGAACAAGGGCCTAGCGAGTGCAAAATAGCAAGAGCAAGGGCCTAGCATGTGCAAAAAATCAAGAACAAGGACCTAGCGTTCGCGAAATAGCAAGAATAAGGGCCTAGCGTGTGCAAAATAAAAATATTAAGGGTCTAGCATGTGCAAAATATCAAAAACAAGGGCCTAGCGTGTGCAAAATAAAAAGAACAAGGGCATAGCGTGTGCAAAATAGCAAGAACAAGGGCCTAGCGTGTGCAAAAGCGAGTGCAAAATAGCAAGAGCAAGGGCCTAGCGTTCGCGAAAATGCAAGAACAAGGGCCAAGCGTGTGCAAAATAAAAAGAACAAGGGTCTAGCATGTGCAAAATTGCAAGAACAAGGGCCAAGCGTGTGCAAAATAAAAAGCACAAGGGCATAGCGTGTGCAAAATAGCAAGAACAAGGGCCAAGCGTGTGCAAAATAAAAAGAACAAGGGCATAGCGTGTGCAAAATAGCAAGAGCAAGGGCCTAGCGTGTGCAAAATAAAAAGAAAAAGGGTCTAGCATGTGCAAAATTGCAAGAACAAGGGCCAAGCGTGTGCAAAATAAAAGGAACAAGGGCATAGCGTGTGCAAAATAGCAAGAGCAAGGGCCTAGCGTGTGCAAAATAAAAAGAACAAGGGCCTAGCGTGTGCAAAATAAAAAGAACAAGGGCCTAGCGTGTGCAAAATTGCAAGAACAAGGGCCTAGCGTGTGCAAAATTGCAATAACAAGGGCCTAGCAAGGGCAAAATAGCAAGAGCAAGGGCCTAGCGTGTGCAAAATAAAAAGAACAAGGGTCTAGCATGTGCAAAATTGCAAGAACAAGGGCCTAGCGTGTGCAAAATAAAAAGAACAAGTGCATAGCGTGTGCCAAATAGCAAGAACAAGGGCCTAGCGTGTGCAATATAAAAAGAACAAGGGCCTAGCGTGTGCAAAATAAAAAGAACAAGGGCCTAGCGTGTGCAAAATTGCAAGAACAGGGGCCTAGCAAGTGCAAAATAGCAAGAGCAAGGGCCTAGCGTGTGCAAAAAATCAAGAACAAAGGCCTAGCGTTCGCGAAATTGCAAGAACAAGGGCCAAGCGTGTGCAAAATAAAAAGAACAAGGGTCTAGCATGTGCAAAATTGCAAGAACAAGGGCCAAGCGTATGCAAAATAAAAAGAACAAGGGCACAGCGTGTGCAAAATAGCAAGAACAAGGGCCTAGCGTGTGCAAAATAAAAAGAACAAGGGCCTAGCGTGTGCAAAATAGAAAGAACAAGGGCCTAGCGTGTGCACAATTGCAAGAATAAGGGCCTAGCGTGTGCAAAATAAAAAGAACAAGGGCCTAGCGAGTGCAAAATAGCAAGAGCAAGGGCCTAGCGTGTGCAAAAAATCAAGAACAAGGGCCTAGCGTTCGCGAAAAAGCAAGAACAAGGGCCTAGCGTGTGCAACAAAAAAAGAACAAGGGTCTAGCATGTGCAAAATTGCAAGAACAAGGGCCTAGCATGTGCAAAATAAAAAGAACAAGGGCATAGCGTGTGCAAAATAAAAAGAACAAGGGCCTAGCGTGTGCAAAATAAAAAGAACAAGGGCCTAGCGTGTGCAAAATAAAAAGAACAAGGGCCTAGCGTGTGCAAAATTGCAAGAACAAGGGCCTGGCGTGTGCAAAATAAAAAAAACAAGGGCCTAGCGAGTGCAAAATAGCAAGAGCAAGGGCCTAGCGTGTGCATAAAATCAAGAACAAGGACCTAGCGTTCGCGAAATAGCAAGAATAAGGGCCTAGCGTGTGCAAAATAAAAAGATTAAGGGTCTAGCATGTGCAAAATATAAAAAACAAGGGCCTAGCGTGTGCAAAATAAAAAGAACAAGGGTTTAGCGTGTGCAAAATAGCAAGAACAAGGGCCTAGCGTGTGCAAAATAAAAAGAACAAGGGCCTAGCGTGTGCAAAATAGCAAGAGCAAGGGACTAGCGTCTGCAAAAAATCAAGAACAAGGGCCTAGCGTTCGCGAAATAGCAAAAACAAGGGCCTAGCGTGTGCAAAATAAAAAGAACAAGGGTCTAGCATGTGCAAAATTGCAAGAACAAGGGCCTAGCATGTGCAAAATAAAAAGAACAAGGGCAAAGCGTGTGAAAAATAAAAAGAACAAGGGCATAGCGTGTGCAAAATAAAAAAAACAAGGGCCTAGCGTGTGCAAAATAAAAAGAACAAGGGCCTAGCGTGTGCAAAATTGCAAGAACAAGGGCCTAGCGTGTGCAAAATTGCAAGAACAAGGGCCTAGCGAGTGCAAAATAGCAAGAGCAAGGGCCTAGCGTGTGCAAAAAATCAAGAACAAGGGCCTAGCGTTCGCTAAATAGCAAGAACAAGGGCCTAGCGTGTGCAAAATAAAAAGATTAAGGGTCTAGCATGTGCAAAATATCAAAAACAAGGGCCTAGCGTGTGCAAAATAAAAAGAACAAGGGCATAGCGTGTGCAAAATAGCAAGAACAAGGGCCTAGCGTGTGCAAAATAAAAAGAACAAGGGCCTAGCGTGTGCAAAATAAAAAGAACAAGGTCCTAGCGTGTGCAAAATAAAAAGAACAAGGGCCTAGCGAGTGCAAAATAGCAAGAGCAAGGGACTAGCGTCTGCAAAAAATCAAGAACAAGGGCCTAGCGTTCGCGAAATAGCAAGAACAAGGGCCTAGCGTGTGCAAAATAAAAAGAACAAGGATCTAGCATGTGCAAAATTGCAAGAACAAGGGCCTAGCATGTGCAAAATAAAAAGAACAAGGGCAAAGCGTGTGAAAAATAAAAAGAACAAGGGCATAGCGTGTGCAAAATAAAAAAAACAAGGGCCTAGCGTGTGCAAAATAAAAAGAACAAGGGCCTAGCGTGTGCAAAATTGCAAGAACAAGGGCCTAGCGTGTGCAAAATTGCAAGAACAAGGGCCTAGCGAGTGCAAAATAGCAAGAGCAAGGGCCTAGCGTGTGCAAAAAATCAAGAACAAGGGCCTAGCGTTCGCTAAATAGCAAGAACAAGGGCCTAGCGTGTGCAAAATAAAAAGAGCAAGGGTCTAGCATGTGCAAAATTGCAAGAACAAGGGCCTAGCGTGTGCAAAATAAAAAGAACAAGGGTCTAGCATGTGCAAAATATCAAAAACAAGGGCCTACCGCGTGCAAAATAAAAAGAACAAGGGCATAGCGTGTGCAAAATAGCAAGAACAAGGGCCTAGCGTGTGCAAAATAAAAAGAACAAGGGCCTAGCGTGTGCAAAATAAAAAGAACAAGGTCCTAGCGTGTGCAAAACTGCAAGAACAAGGGCCTAGCGTGTGCAAAATAAAAAGAACAAGGGCCTAGCGAGTGCAAAATAGCAAGAGCAAGGGCCTAGCGTGTGCAAAAAACCAAGAACAAGGACCTAGCGTTCGCGAAATAGCAAGAATAAGGGCCTAGCGTGTGCAAAATAAAAATAACAAGGGTCTAGCATGTGCAAAATTCCAAAAACAAGGGCCTAGCGTGTGCAAAATAAAAAGAACAAGGGCATAGCGTGTGCAAAATAGCAAGAACAAGGGCCTAGCGTGTGCAAAATAAAAAGAACAAGGGTCTAGCATGTGCAAAATTGCAAGAACAAAGGCCAAGCGTGTGCAAAATAAAAAGAACAAGGGCATAGCGTGTGCAAAATAGCAAGAGCAAGGGTCTAGCGTGTGCAAAATAAAAAGAATAAGGGTCTAGCATGTGCAAAATATCAAAAACAAGGGCCTAGCGCGTGCAAAATAAAAAGAACAAGGGCATAGCGTGTGCAAAATAGCAAGAACAAGGGCCTAGCGTGTGCAAAATAAAAAGAACAAGGGCCTAGCGTGTGCAAAACAAAAAGAACAAGGGCCTAGCGTGTGCAAAATTGCAAGAACAAGGGCCTAGCGTGTGCAAAATAAAAAGAACAAGGGCCTAGCGAGTGCAAAATAGCAAGAGCAAGGGCCTAGCGTGTGCGAAAAACCAAGAACAAGGACCTAGCGTTCGCGAAATAGCAAGAATAAGGGCCTAGCGTGTGCAAAATAAAAATAACAAGGGTCTAGCATGTGCAAAATTCCAAAAACAAGGGCCTAGCGTGTGCAAAATAAAAAGAACAAGGGCATAGCGTGTGCAAAATAGCAAGAACAAGGGCCTAGCGTGTGCAAAATAAAAAGAACAAGGGTCTAGCATGTGCAAATTGCAAGAACAAGGGCCAAGCGTGCGCAAAATAAAAAGAACAAGGGCATAGCGTGTGCAAAATAGCAAGAGCAAGGGTCTAGCGTGTGCAAAATAAAAAGAACAAGGGCCTAGCGTGTGCAAAATAAAAAGAACAAGGGCCTAGCGTGTGCAAAATTCCAAGAACAAGGGCCTAGCGTGTGCAAAATTGCAAGAACAAGGGCCTAGCAAGTGCAAAATAGCAAGAGCAAGGGCCTAGGGTGTGCAAAAAACCAAGAACAAGGACCTAGCGTTCGCGAAATAGAAAGAACAAGGGCCTAGCGTGTGCAAAATAAAAAGAACAAGGGTCTAGCATGTGCAAAATTGCAAGAACAAGGGCCTAGCGTGTGCAAAATAAAAAGAACAAGGGCATAGCGTGTGCAAAATAGCAAGAACAAGGGCCTAGCGTGTGCAAAATAAAAAGAACAAGGGCCTAGCGTGTGCAAAATAAAAAGAACAAGGGCCTAGCGTGTGCAAAATTGTAAGAACAGGGGCCTAGCAAGTGCAAAATAGTAAGAGCAAGGGCCTAGCATGTGCAAAAAATCAAGAACAAGGGCCTAGCTTTCGCGGAATTGCAAGAACTAGGGCCAAGCGTGTCCAAAAAAAAAAAAACAAGGGTCTAGCATGTGCAAAATTGCAAGAACAAGGGCCAAGCGTGTGCAAAATAAAAAGAACAAGGGCATAGCGTGTGCAAAATAGGAAGAACAAGGGCCTAGCGTAAGCAAAATAAAAAGACCAAGGGCCTAGCGTGTGCAAAATAAAAAGAACAAAGGCCTAGCATGTGCAAAATAAAAAGAACAAGGGCCTAGCGTGTGCAAAATTGCAAGAACAAGGGCCTAGCGAGTGCAAAATAGCAAGAGCAAGGGCCTAGCGTGTGCAAAAAATCAATAACAAGGGCCTAGCGGGTGCAAAATAAAAAGAACAAGGGTCTAGCATGTGCAAAATTGCAAGAACAAGGGCCAAGCGTGTGCAAAATAAAAAGAACAAGGGTTTAGCATGTGCAAAATTGCAAGAACAAGGGCCTAGCATGTGCAAAATAAAAAGAACAAGGGCATAGCGTGTGAAAAATAAAAAGAACAAGGGCATAACGTGTGCAAACTTGCAAGAACAGGGGCCTAGCGAGTGCAAAATAGCAAGAGCAAGAGCCTAGCGTGTGCAAAAAATCAAGAACAAGGGCCTAGCGTTCGCGAAATTGCAAGAACAAGGGCCAAGCATGTGCAAAATAAAAAGAACAAGGGTCTAGCAATTTTGCACATGCTAGACCCTTGTCCTTTTTTTTTGCACACGCTAGGCCCTTGTTCTTGCTATTTTGCACACGCTATGCCCTTGTTCTTTTTATTTTGCACATGCTAGGCCCTTGTTCTTGCAATTTTGCACATGCTAGACCCTTGTTCTTTTTATTTTGCACACGCTAGGCCCTTGTTCTTGCTATTTCGCGAACGCTAGGCCCTTGTTCTTGATTTTTTGCACACGCTAGGCCCTTGCTCTTGCAATTTTGGACTCGCTAGGCCCTTGTTCTTGCAATTTTGCACACGCTAGGCCCTTGTTCTTGCAATTTCGCAAACGCTAAGCCCTTGTTCTTTATATTTTGCACGCGCCAGGCCCTTGTTCTTGCTATTTTGCACACGCTATGCCCTTGTTCTTTTTATTTTGCACACGCTTGGCCCTTGTTCTTGCAATTTTGCACATGCTAGACCCTTGTTCTTTTTATTTTGCACATGCTTGGCCCTTACTCTTGCTATTCCGCGAACGCTAGGCCCTGGTTCTTGATTTTTTGCACACGCTAGGCCCTTGCTCTTGCTATTTTGCACTCGCTAGGCCCTTGTTCTTGCAATCTTGGACACGCCAGGCCCTTGTTCATGCAATTTTGCACACGCTAGGCCCTTGTTCTTTTTATTTTGCACACGCTATGCCCTTGTTCTTTTAATTTTGCACACGCTATGCCCTTGTTCTTTTTATTTTGCACAGGCTAGGCCCTTGTTCTTTTTATTTTGCACACGCTAGGCCCTTGTTCTTGCTATTTTGCACACGCTATGCCCTTGTTCTTTTTATTTTGCACACGCTAGGCCCTTGCTCTTGCTATTTCGCGAACGCTAGGCCCTGGTTCTTGATTTTTTGCACACGCTAGGCCCTTGCTCTTGCTATTTTGCACTCGCTAGGCCCTTGTTCTTGCAATTTTGCACACGCTAGGCCCTTGTTCTTGCAATTTTGCACACGCTAGGCCCTTGTTCTTTTTATTTTGCACACGCTAGGCCCTTGCTCTTGCTATTTCGCGAACGCTAGGCCCTGGTTCTTGGTTTTTTGCACACGCTAGGCCCTTGCTCTTGCTATTTTGCACTAGCTAGGCCCTTGTTCTTGCAATTTTGCACACGCTAGGCCCTTGTTCATGCAATTTTGCACACGCTAGGCCCTTGTTCTTTTTATTTTGCACACGCTAGGCCCTTGCTCTTGCTATTTCGCGAACGCTAGGCCCTGGTTCTTGATTTTTTGCACACGCTAGGCCCTTGCTCTTGCTATTTTGCACTCGCTAGGCCCTTGTTCTTGCAATTTTGCACACGCTAGGCCCTTGTTCTTGCAATTTTGCACACGCTAGGCCCTTGTTCTTTTTATTTTGCACACGCTAGGCCCTTGTTCTTTTTATTTTGCACACGCTATGCCCTTGTTCTTTTTATTTTGCACACGCTATGCCCTTGTTCTTTTTATTTTGCACACGCTAGGCCCTTGTTCTTGCAATTTTGCACACGCTAGGCCCTTGTTCTTTTTATTTTGCACACGCTAGGCCATTGTTCTTGCAGTTTTGCACACGCTAGGCCCTTGTTCTTGCAATTTTGCACACGCTAGGCCCTTGTTCTTTTTATTTTGCACACACTAGGCCCTTGTTCTTGCAATTTTGCACATGCTAGGCCCTTGTTCTTTTTATTTTGCACACGCTAGGCCCTTGCTCTTGCCATTTCGCGAACGCTAGGCCCTTGTTCTTTTTTTTTTGCACACGCTAGGCCCTTGCTCTTGCTATTTTGCACTCGCTAGGCTCTTGTTCTTGCAATTTTGCACACGCTAGGCCCTTGTTCTTGCAATTTTGCACACGCTAGGCCCTTGTTCTTTTTATTTTGCACACGCTAGGCCATTGTTCTTGCAATTTTGCACACGCTAGGCCCTTGTTCTTGCAATTTTGCACACGCTAGGCCCTTGTTCTTTTTATCTTGCACACGCTAGGCCCTTGTTCTTTTTATTTTGCACACGCTAGGCCCTTGTTCTTGCTATTTTGCACACGCTAGGCCCTTGTTCTTTTTATTTTGCACACGCTAGGCCCTTGTTATTTTTATTTTGCACACGCTAGGCCCTTGTTCTTGCTATTTTGCACACGCTATGCCCTAGCTCTTTTTATTTTGCACATGCTAGGCCCTTGTTCTTGCAATTTTGCACATGCTAGACCCTTGTTCTTTTTATTTTGCACACACTAGGCCCTTGCTCTTGCTATTTCACGAACGCTAGGCCCTTGTTCTTGATTTTTTTGCACACACTAGGCCCTTGCTCTTGCTATTGTGCACTCGCTAGGCCCTTGTTCTTGCAATCTTGCACACGCTAGGCCTTTGTTCTTGCAATTTTGCACACGCTAGGCCCTTGTTCTTGCAATTTTGCACACGCTAGGCCCTTGTTCTTTTTTTTTTGCACATGCTAGGCCCTTGTTCTTGCTATTTTGCACACGCTATGCTCTTGTTCTTTTTATTTTGCACACTCTAGGCCCTTGTTCTTGCAATTTTGCATATGCTAGACCTTTGTTCTTCATATTTTGCACACGCTAGGCCCTTGTTCTTGCTATTTTGCGAACGCTAGGCCCTTGTTCTTGATTTTTTGCACACGCTAGGCCCTTGCTCTTGCTATTTTGCACTCGCTAGGCCCTTGTTCTTGCAATTTTGCACACGCTAGGCCCTTGTTATTGCAATTTTGCACACGCTAGGCCCTTGTTCTTTTTATTTTGCACACGCTATGCCCTTGTTCTTTTTATTTTGCACACGCTAGGCCCTTGCTCTTGCTATTGTGCACTCGCTAGGCCCTTGTTCTTGCAATTTTGCACACGCTAGGCCCTTGTTCTTGCAATTGTGCGCACGCTAGGCCCTTGTTCTTTTTATTTTGCACACGCTACGCCTGTGTTCTTTTTATTTTGCACACGCTAGGCCATTGTTCTTGCAGTTTTGCACACGCTAGGCCATTGTTCTTGCAATTTTGCACACGCTAGGCCCTTGTTTTTTTTATTTTGCACACGCTTGGCCCTTGTTCTTGCAATTTTGCACACGCTAGGCCCTTGTTCTTGCAATTTTGCACACGCTAGGCCCTTGTTCTTTTTATTTTGGACACGCTAGGCCCTTGTTCTTTTTATTTTGCACACGCAAGGCCCTTGTTCTTGCGATTTTGCACACGCTATGCCCTTGTTCGTTTTATTTTGCACATGCTAGGCCCTTGTTCGTGCAATTTTGCACATGCTAGACCCTTGTTATTTTTATTTTGCACACGCTAGGCCATTGCTCTTGCTATTTCGCGAACGCTAGGCCCTTATTCTTGATTTTTTGCACACGCTAGGCCCTTGCTCTTGCAATTTTGCCCATGCTAGACCCTTGTTCTTTTTATTTTGCACACGCTGGGCCCTTGTTCTTTTTATTTTGCACACGCTAGGCCATTGTTCTTGCAATTTTGCACACGCTAGGCCCTTGTTCTTGCAATTTTGCACACGCTAGGCCCTTGTTCTTTTTATTTTGCACACGCTAGGCCCTTGTTCTTGCGATTTTGCATACGCTAGGCCTTTGTTCTTTTTATTTTGCACACGCTAGGCCCTTGTTCTTTTTTTTTTTTGCACATGCTAGGCCCTTGTTCTTGCTATTTTGCACACGCTATGCCCTTGTTCTTTTTATTTTGCACACGCTAGGCCCTTGTTTTTGCAATTTTGCACATGCTAGACCTTTGTTCTTTTTATTTTGCACACGCTAGGCCCTTGTTCTTGCTATTTCGCGACCGCTAGGCCCTTGTTCTTGGTTTTTTGCACACGCTAGGCCCTTGCTCTTGGTATTTTGCACTCGCTAGGCCCTTGTTCTTGCAATTTTGCACACGCTAGGCCCTTGTTCTTGCAATTTTGCACACGCTAGGCCCTTGTTCTTTTTATTCTGCACACGCTAGGCCCTTGTTCTTTTTATTTTGCACACGCTAGGCCCCTGTTCTGCTATTTTGCACACGCTATGCCCTTGTTCTTTTTATTTTGCACACGCTAGGCCCTTGTTCTTGCAACTTTGCACATGCTAGACCCTTGTTCTTTTTATTTTGCACACGCTAGGCCCTTGTTCTTGCTATTTCGCAAACGCTAGGCCCTTGTTCTTGATTTTTCGCACACGCTAGGTCCTTGGTCTTGCTATTTTGCAATCGCTAGGCCCTTGTTCTTGCAAATTTGCACACGCTAGGCCCTTGTTCTTTTTATTTTGCACACGCTAGGCCCTTGTTCTTTTTATCTTGCACAGGCTAGGCCCTTGTTCTTGCTATTTTGCACACGCTATGCCCTTGTTCTTTTCATTTTGCACACGCTAGGCCCTTGTTCTTGCAATTTTGCACATGCTAGACCCTTGTTCTTTTTATTTTGCACACGCTAGGCCCTTGCTCTTGCTATTTCGTGAACGCTAGGCCCTTATTCTTGATTTTTAGCACACGCTAGGCCCTTGTTCTTGCTATTTTGCACTCGCTAGGCCCTTGTTCTTGCAATTTTGCACACGCTAGGCCCTTGTTCTTGCAATTTTGCACACGCTAGGCCCTTGTTCTTTTTATTTTGCACACGATAGGCCCTTGTTCTTTTTATTTTGCACACGCTAGGCCCTTGTTCTTGCTATTTTGCACATGCTAGGCCCTTGTTCTGGCAATTTTGCACACGCTAGGCCCTTGTTCTTTTTTTTTTTGCACACGCTAGGCCCTTGTTCTTTTTATTTTGCACACGCTAGGCCCTTGTTCTTTTTGTTTTGCACACGCTAGGCCCTTGTTCTTTTTATTTTGCACACGCTAGGCCCTTGTTCTTGCAATTTTGCACATGCTAGACCCTTGTTCTTTTTATTTTGCACATGCTAGACCCTTGTTCTTGCAATTTTGCACACGCTTGGCCCTTGTTCTTGCAATTTTGCACACGCTATTCTTTTTATTTTGCACACGCTAGGCCCTTGTTCTTGCGATTTTGTACACGCTAGGCCCTTGTTCTTTGTATTTTGCACACGCTAGGCCCTTGTTTTTTTTATTTTGCACACGCTAGGCCCTTGTTCTTGCTATTTTGCACATGCTATGCCCTTGTTCTTTTTATTTTGCACACGCTAGGCCCTTGTTCTTGCAATTTTGCACATGCTAGACCCTTGTTCTTGTTGGGTGCAAAACGTATTTTGCACGTCAACCTGCCGCCTATTCGTCGAGCGATGTGAAATTTGAGGGTATTTGTTTTGAGGTATTTTGTATGGTGTGGAATGTGCATTTGTGTGATTTTCATTCTGGCGTTTACGGTTTATGAATCGCCTTAGCGGTTCATAAGTTATGTGCATTTTTGTGTGAGGTTCCATTCATGCGTTTTCATGATTGTTCGTGTGAATTTCGTGTTGTTTGTGTCGTGTCATGAATGTGCGTGAAGCTCCGAGTGATCATGTGCTTTCATGAGCCTTCGCGGGTTCATGTCAATTCGCGTGCTGTTCGTGCAAGCTTCATGAGCGTTCATGTGTTTACATGTTCGTTCATGTGCGTTCATGTTTGCTCATCTGTTTGTGTTTCATTCATGTTTGTTTCTGTTTTGGTTCTTGTGTTCATGAGGGGAGCGAGAGTGTTTTGTGCCCCTCGAAATATCTCGCGCTGGTCAAGCGAGAATCACGAGAGAATCAGGACCGCGCGTGGGTCCTGATTTCGCGTGTGGCCTCACAGTGCCCGCGCGTGTGCCTACAAACTGTAGCAAGCGTGGCAAGGCCCACGATCGCTACAAGACAGGGCGATAATTATCGCCCTGCCCACGTCAGGATGGCGCGCCCTCAGGGGTGCGCGTGGGTTGCGAGAGGTGCCGAGAGATCCCGAGGGGTGCTCGGGATTCACTCGAGATTTCAGTTGTAAAACTGAATCTCGAGCGTGTCTTTTTGTGACGTGGCACATAGAACTTTCGCGAGAAAGCAGCGCGCCTAACAGAACAGTTCGAATCACAGGTACAAAACGGAAATATCCGTTTTACAACTGTAAACAGTGGGAAAACGGGAATTCCCACACGAGCGTTCATGATTCTACTTGTGCGTACATGAACGTTCGCGAGAGGAGTCAGCAGGGGCAATTGGCAGACATGTAACTTGACGACAGTTATTTCAAGGACTCGGATCAAGCCAAATGGAGCAGAAGTTTGGCAACCGTTTTTCGAGACAGCAAGGCGAAGTCCTAGAAATGCAGTTAATCAACCGTTTGCTATTTTCCTTTGCATGTGTGTTAGGCGAACTATATTTGCATGCTTGTGCGAAGTTGTAATCAATCCTTTGGTGAATGAAAATTGCTCTATCGACGTATTGACGCGAGGAGCTTTTCTGCACACGCACATATCGTTCGTCAACGCTGCGCAATTGAGCTTGGGAATGCTCTTGGTGCACACGACCATTTTTACACTAAGGAAAATCCCTCTACAAACACGGACCCTTGGTTAGGGGCTGGCGTTGCCAGGCACCCGAGGACCCTTGGAGGTGACCCCGTGGGGACTACCTAGAGTGTATTAAAGGTGTGCTTAAGAGTTTCTAGATCCCAATAGTAGTCAACACGTGGTATCAGAGCTGAGGATTGGACGTCTCGCCGTTAGAACAACATGGAGTCGAGCGGAAACGAAGGTTCTCTTGCACGAGCTGATAGTGGAGTCAAGGAAACTGGTGACTCAGCACCAAGGAGAATGCGGGTCGGCCAGGGCTCCCTATTAAAGGAGGTGTTGAAGAACTTCGTCGTCGACAAGTTCAACGGCAACAACTACGACGATTGGGCGTGGAAAATGCAGCTGTATTTTCGGCAAGTGGGCTTATTGAAGCTGATGACGGGCGTCGAGAAGAGGCCGGACGATGTCAACCTGCAAGAGGAGTGGGACGAGCGTGCTACTGCCGGCTACTACCTTCTCTCACAGAGTTTGGAGCTGAACCAGCGGTCACACGTAATGCATCTGCTGGAAGAAGTTGATTGCGGGCCACGAGCGTGGAAGGTGCTGAAGGAGTTGCACGCACCAACCTCGGTGGTTGCAACGCTCATGCTAGAGCGTGAGTTGGCGGCATTGCGCCTGAGTGAGGGGGAGCCGATTCAACCGGTTCTCGACAAGATGCGGGAGCTGTACGCGAAATTGCAGATTGCGGGCATCACCTACCCGGAGCAAACAAAGTGTCTACGAATGCTATCACTGCTGCCCGAGTCATGGCTGCAATTCACGAGTGGCCTAAGCCTTCCTCAGAATGAGAAGTTGTGGACCCTTGAGTGGGTGCGAACCAAGGTCTTGGAGGAGGACTTCAGGAGGAGGCAGCTGAACTACAACCAAGACGGCGACGGCGGCTATGGCATGCAAGGCAGTAGATGGCGCAAGGGGAATGACCGGGGACGTGGTGAACGAAGACATCATGGAAGCGGACGAGACAACAAGAAGCCGAGCAGCAGGAGTGATGATGAAGAAGAGGCTACTAACGAGAATGACGAGAGTGGCTACCGCGGATTCAAGGGCACCTGCTGGTATTGCAAGAAGCCGGGACATACTTGGGTGAAGTGCTGGAAGCGGCCCAAGTGGTGGACTCCCGAGCATGAGGATGGCGAGAAGAACCAACCTCATGGCGTTGGTTATGTAGCAGAGACCGCAAATGAACGGGAAGACGGTTATGAGCGTGCTCCTGGACAGTTCTTCCACGTGCAAGGGAGTAGGGGAAATGAGAAGGCGTCTGCCAAGGAGGGAGCAGAGCCTCATTCCCTCAACACATGGATCCTAGACTCCGGAGCAGCTTATCATATGACCCCAAGGGCGGACCTGCTAGACAAAATTGGTGTGGCGAGCATCAATGAGATGAATTCAGGGAGCGGGCACAAGATGAGAGTGATGGGCGTCGGCAAAGCAGCCTTCAAGGGAGCTGATGGGAAGCCGATCGTCCTAGAAGATGTGCTTTTGGTGCCGGAGCTGAAAGGGAATCTGATTTCCCTTAGGAAGATGGGGCTTGCAGGCATGTGTACAGCAACTAATGGAGCTGAAACCTTCAAGGGGCAGCTCGGTGACCGTGTGCTGTGGGACCTGCATGAGGCCAAGGATCTTCGTGATGAGCTGTGGCAAGTGCCGGTGGTTCCATGGAGTGAGGTGGCACCTGAGAAGGAGAAGGGGAGCTGCGGCTGCAAGGGAGAATGTGCTGCGGCGGCTGCTGGGACGATTAAGGAGCTGAAAACCACTGTGGAGCTGCTAGTGCAGGAGTTGCACCAAGTCAAAGCTCGACTGGCAGCAGCTGAAAAGAAAGGTGCATCCGGTGCTGATAGGAAGACGGGTGCAGAATCCAGGGGGAGTGAAGTGAAAGGCGCTGCTGTGAACAAGGAGAAGGGAGTTCACAAGAGTGATACTCGTGAGCAGCAAAAATGTGAGGTCTCGGTGCAGCTGAAGGATGCAACTATGAAGGAGAAAATAATGGAGCTGAATGTGACAAGTATTGCAGATGATGGGACTCTGGTGATGGGGGAACCTGAGGTGAAGCGGACCTTGCAGGAAGCGGAAATTACCTTGGGTGGTAACGGTACTACCTATGTGAAGCTGCAAGCAACCGATGACATTGGAGCTGAAAGTGTGGGGGAGCATAAGATTACCTTCCCTAAAACTAGAGTCGGGATCGGCAACATAGCAGAGCCAGTCGACATTGAGGAGATGGCAGAGGGAGTTGAATAGCCGTCAGGTTGAGGGGGAGTTTGTTGGGTGCAAAACGTATTTTGCACGTCAACCTGTCGCCTATTCGTCGAGCGATGTGAAATTTGAGGGTATTTGTTTTGAGGTATTTTGTATGGTGTGGAATGTGCATTTGTGTGATTTTCATTCTGGCGTTTACGGTTTATGAATCGCCTTAGCGGTTCATAAGTTATGTGCATTTTTGTGTGAGGTTCCATTCATGCGTTTTCATGATTGTTCGTGTGAATTTCGTGTTGTTTGTGTCGTGTCATGAATGTGCGTGAAGCTCCGAGTGATCATGTGCTTTCATGAGCCTTCGCGCGTTCATGTCAATTCGCGTGCTGTTCGTGCAAGCTTCATGAGCGTTCATGTGTTTACATGTTCGTTCATGTGCGTTCATGTTTGCTCATCTGTTTGTGTTTCATTCATGTTTGTTTCTGTTTTGGTTCTTGTGTTCATGAGGGGAGCGAGAGTGTTTTGTGCCCCTCGAAATATCTCGCGCTGGTCAAGCGAGAATCACGAGAGAATCAGGACCGCGCGTGGGTCCTGATTTCGCGTGTGGCCTCACAGTGCCCGCGCGTGTGCCTACAAACTGTAGCAAGCGTGGCAAGGCCCACGATCGCTACAAGACAGGGCGATAATTATCGCCCTGCCCACGTCAGGATGGCGCGCCCTCAGGGGTGCGCGTGGGTTGCGAGAGGTGCCGAGAGATCCCGAGGGGTGCTCGGGATTCACTCGAGATTTCAGTTGTAAAACTGAATCTCGAGCGTGTCTTTTTGTGACGTGGCACATAGAACTTTCGCGAGAAAGCAGCGTGCCTAACAGAACAGTTCGAATTACAGGTACAAAACGGAAATATCCGTTTTACAACTGTAAACAGTGGGAAAACGGGAATTCCCACACGAGCGTTCATGATTCTACTTGTGCGTACATGAACGTTCGCGAGAGGAGTCAGCAGGGGCAATTGGCAGACATGTAACTTGACGACAGTTATTTCAAGGACTCGGATCAAGCCAAATGGAGCAGAAGTTTGGCAACCGTTTTTCGAGACAGCAAGGCGAAGTCCTAGAAATGCAGTTAATCAACCGTTTGCTATTTTCCTTTGCATGTGTGTTAGGCGAACTATATTTGCATGCTTGTGCGAAGTTGTAATCAATCCTTTGGTGAATGAAAATTGCTCTATCGACGTATTGACGCGAGGAGCTTTTCTGCACATGCACATATCGTTCGTCAACGCTGCGCAATTGAGCTTGAGAATGCTCTTGGTGCACACGACCATTTTTACACTAAGGAAAATCCCTCTACAAACACGGACCCTTGGTTAGGGGCTGGCGTTGCCAGGCACCCGAGGACCCTTGGAGGTGACCCCGTGGGGACTACCTAGAGTGTATTAAAGGTGTGCTTAAGAGTTTCTAGATCCCAATAGTAGTCAACAGTTCTTTTTATTTTGCACACGCTAGGCCGTTGTTCTTTTTATTTTGCACAAGCTAGGCCCTTGTTCTTTTTATTTTGCACACGCTAGGCCCTTGTTCTGCTACTTTGCACACGCTATGCCCTTGTTCTTTTTATTTTGCACACGCTAGGCCCTTGTTCTTGCAATTTTGCACACGCTAGGCCCTTGTTCTTGCAATTTTGCACACGCTAGGCCCTTGTTCTTTTTATTTTGCACACGCTAGGCCCTTGTTCTTTTTATTTTGCACACGCTAGGCCCTTGTTCTTGCTATTTTGCACACGCTAGGCCCTTGTTCTTTTTATTTTGCACACGCTAGGCCCTTGTTCTTGCGATTTTGCACACGCTGGGGCTTTGTTCTTGCAATTTTGCACACGCTAGGCCCTTGTTCTTGCAGTTTTGCACACGCTAGGCCCTTGTTCTTTTTTTTTGCACACGCTAGGCCCTTGTTCTTGCTATTTTGCACACGCTATGCCCTTGTTCTTTTTATTTTGCACACGCTAGGCCCTTGTTCTTGCAATTTTGCACATGCTAGACCTTTGTTTTTTTTATTTTGCACACCCTAGGCCCTTGTTCTTGCTATTTCGCGAACGCTAGGCCCTTGTTCTTGATTTTTTGCACACGCTAGGCTCTTGCTCTTGGTATTTTGCACTCGCTAGGCCCTTGTTCTTGCAATTTTGCACACGCTAGGCCCTTGTTCTTGCAATTTTGCACACGCTAGGCCCTTGTTCTTTTTATTTTGCACACGCTAGGCCCTTGTTCTTTTTATTTTGCACACGCTAGGCCCTTGTTCTGCTATTTTGCACACGCTATGCCCTTGTTCTTTTTATTTTGCACACGCTAGGCCCTTGTTCTTGCAATTTTGCACATGCTAGACCCTTGTTCTTTTTATTTTGCACACGCTAGGCCTTTGTTCTTGCTATTTCGCGAACGCTAGGCCCTTGTTCTTGATTATTTGCACACGCTAGGCCCTTGCTCTTGCTATTTTGCACACGCTAGGCCCTTGTTCTTGCAATTTTGCACATGCTAGGCCCTTGTTCTTTTTATTTTGCACACGCTAGGCCCTTGTTCTTGCTATTTTGCACACGCTATGCCGTTGTTCTTTTTATTTTGCACACGCTAGGCCCTTGTACTTGCAATTTTGTACATGCTAGACCCTTGTTCTTTTTATTTTGCACACGCTAGGCCCTTGCTATTGCTATTTCGCGAACGCTAGGCCCTTATTCTTGATTTTTTGCACACGCTAGGCCCTTGCTCTTGCAATTTTGCACATGCTAGACCCTTGTTCTTTTTATTTTGCACACGCTAGGCCCTTGTTCTTTTTATTTTGCACACGCTAGGCCATTGTTCTGGCAATTTTGCACACTCTAGGCCCTTGTTCTTGCAATTTTGCACATGCTAGACCCTTGTTCTTTTTATTTTGCACACACTAGGCACTTGCTCTTGCTATTTCGCGAATGCTAGGCCCTTGTTCTTGATTTTTTGCACATGCTAGGCCCTTGCTCTTGCTATTGTGCACTCGCTAGGCCCTTGTTCTTGCAATTTTGCACACGCTAGGCCCTTGTTCTTGCAATTTTGCACACGCTAGGCCCTTGTTCTTTTTATTTTGCACACGCTAGGCCCTTGTTCTTTTTATTTTGCACACGCTAGGCAATTGTTGCAATTTTGCACACATTAGGCCCTTGTTCTTGCAATTTTGCACACGCTAGGCTATTGATCTTGCAATTTTGCACACGCTAGGCCCTTGTTCTTGCAATTTTGCACATGCTAGACCCTTGATCTTTTCATTTTGCGCACGCTAGGCCCTTGCTCTTACTATTACGCGAACGCTAGGCCCTTGTTCTTGATTTTTTGCACACGCTAGGCCCTTGCTCTTGCTATTTTGCACTCGCTAGGCCCTTGTTCTTGCAATTTTGCACACGCTAGGCCCTTGTTCTTGCACTTTTGCACACGCTAGGCCCTTGTTCTTGCAATTTTGCACATGCTAGACCCTTGTTCTTTTTATTTTGCACACGCTAGGTCCTTGCTCTTGCTATTTCGCGAATGCTAGGCCCTTGTTCTTGATTTTTTGCACACGCTAGGCCCTCGCTCTTGCTATTTTGCACTCGCTAGGCCCTTGTTCTTGCAATTTTGCACACGCTAGGCCCTTGTTCTTTTTATTTTGCACGCGCTAGGCCCTTGTTCTTTTTATTTTGCACACGCTAGGCCCTTGTTCTTTTTATTTTGCAACCGCTATGCCCTTGTTCTTTTTATTTTGCACACGCTATGCCCTTGTTCTTGCTATTTTGCACACGCTAGGCCCTTGTTCTTGCAATTTTGCACATGCTAGACCCTTGTTCTTTTTATTTTGCACACGCTAGGCCCTTGTTCTTGCTATTTCGCGAACGCTAGGCCCTTGTTCTTGAATTTTTGCATACGCTAGGCCCTTGCTCTTGCTATTTTGCACTCGCTAGGCCCTTGTTCTTGCAATTTTGCACACGTTAGGCCCTTGTTCTTGCAATTTTGTACACGCTAGGCCCTTGTTCTTTTTATTTTGCACACGCTAGGCCCTTGTTCTTTTTATTTTGCACACGCTAGGCCCTTGTTCTTGCAATTTTGCACATGCTAGACCCTTGTTCTTTTTATTTTGCACACGCTAGGCCCTTGTTCTTGCGATTTTGCACACGCTGGGGCTTTGTTCTTGCAATTTTGCACACGCTAGGCCCTTGTTCTTGCAGTTTTGCACACGCTAGGCCCTTGTTCTTTTTTTTTTGCACACGCTAGGCCCTTGTTCTTGCTATTTTGCACACGCTATGCCCTTGTTCTTTTTATTTTGCACACGCTAGGCCCTTGTTCTTGCAATTTTGCACATGCTAGACCTTTGTTTTTTTTATTTTGCACACCCTAGGCCCTTGTTCTTGCTATTTCGCGAACGCTAGGCCCTTGTTCTTGATTTTTTGCACACGCTAGGCTCTTGCTCTTGGTATTTTGCACTCGCTAGGCCCTTGTTCTTGCAATTTTGCACACGCTAGGCCCTTGTTCTTGCAATTTTGCACACGCTAGGCCCTTGTTCTTTTTATTTTGCACACGCTAGGCCCTTGTTCTTTTTATTTTGCACACGCTAGGCCCTTGTTCTGCTATTTTGCACACGCTATGCCCTTGTTCTTTTTATTTTGCACACGCTAGGCCCTTGTTCTTGCAATTTTGCACATGCTAGACCCTTGTTCTTTTTATTTTGCACACGCTAGGCCTTTGTTCTTGCTATTTCGCGAACGCTAGGCCCTTGTTCTTGATTTTTTGCACACGCTAGGCCCTTGCTCTTGCTATTTTGCACACGCTAGGCCCTTATTCTTGATTTTTTGCACACGCTAGGCTCTTGCTCTTGTGATTTTGCACTCGCTAGGCCCTTGTTCTTGCAATTTTGCACACGCTAGGCCCTTGTTCTTGCAATTTTGCACACGCTAGGCCCTTGTTCTTTTTATTTTGCACACGCTATGCCCTTGTTCTTTTTATTTTGCACACGCTAGGCCCTTGTTCTGCTATTTTGCACACGCTATGCCCTTGTTCTTTTTATTTTGCACACGCTAGGCCCTTGTTCTTGCAATTTTGCACATGCTAGACCCTTGTTCTTTTTATTTTGCACACGCTAGGCCTTTGTTCTTGCTATTTCGCGAACGCTAGGCCCTTGTTCTTGATTTTTTGCACACGCTAGGCCCTTGCTCTTGCTATTTTGCACACGCTAGGCCCTTGTTCTTGCAATTTTGCACATGCTAGGCCCTTGTTCTTTTTATTTTGCACACGCTAGGCCCTTGTTCTTGCTATTTTGCACACGCTATGCCCTTGTTCTTTTTATTTTGCACACGCTAGGCCCTTGTACTTGCAATTTTGTACATGCTAGACCCTTGTTCTTTTTATTTTGCACACGCTAGGCCCTTGCTATTGCTATTTCGCGAACGCTAGGCCCTTATTATTGATTTTTTGCACACGCTAGGCCCTTGCTCTTGCAATTTTGCACATGCTAGACCCTTGTTCTTTTTATTTTGCACACGCTAGGCCCTTGTTCTTTTTATTTTGCACACGCTAGGCCATTGTTCTTGCAATTTTGCACACTCTAGGCCCTTGTTCTTGCAATTTTGCACATGCTAGACCCTTGTTCTTTTTATTTTGCACAAACTAGGCACTTGCTCTTGCTATTTCGCGAATGCTAGGCCCTTGTTCTTGATTTTTTGCACATGCTAGGCCCTTGCTCTTGCTATTGTGCACTCGCTAGGCCCTTGTTCTTGCAATTTTGCACACGCTAGGCCCTTGTTCTTGCAATTTTGCACACGCTAGGCCCTTGTTCTTTTTATTTTGCACACGCTAGGCCCTTGTTCTTTTTATTTTGCACACGCTAGGCAATTGTTGCAATTTTGCACACACTAGGCCCTTGTTCTTGCAATTTTGCACACGCTAGGCTATTGATCTTGCAATTTTGCACACGCTAGGCCCTTGTTCTTGCAATTTTGCACATGCTAGACCCTTGATCTTTTCATTTTGCGCACGCTAGGCCCTTGCTCTTACTATTACGCGAACGCTAGGCCCTTGTTCTTGATTTTTTGCACACGCTAGGCCCTTGCTCTTGCTATTTTGCACTCGCTAGGCCCTTGTTCTTGCAATTTTGCACACGCTAGGCCTTTGTTCTTGCAATTTTGCACACGCTAGGCCCTTGTTCTTGCAATTTTGCACATGCTAGACCCTTGTTCTTTTTATTTTGCACACGCTAGGTCCTTGCTCTTGCTATTTCGCGAATGCTAGGCCCTTGTTCTTGATTTTTTGCACACGCTAGGCCCTCGCTCTTGCTATTTTGCACTCGCTAGGCCCTTGTTCTTGCAATTTTGCACACGCTAGGCCCTTGTTCTTTTTATTTTGCACGCGCTAGGCCCTTGTTCTTTTTATTTTGCACACGCTAGGCCCTTGTTCTTTTTATTTTGCAACCGCTATGCCCTTGTTCTTTTTATTTTGCACACGCTATGCCCTTGTTCTTGCTATTTTGCACACGCTAGGCCCTTGTTCTTGCAATTTTGCACATGCTAGACCCTTGTTCTTTTTATTTTGCACACGCTAGGCCCTTGTTCTTGCTATTTCGCGAACGCTAGGCCCTTGTTCTTGAATTTTTGCATACGCTAGGCCCTTGCTCTTGCTATTTTGCACTCGCTAGGCCCTTGTTCTTGCAATTTTGCACATGTTAGGCCCTTGTTCTTGCAATTTTGTACACGCTAGGCCCTTGTTCTTTTTATTTTACACACGCTAGGCCCTTGTTCTTTTTATTTTGCACACGCTAGGACCTTGTTCTTGCAATTTTGCACATGCTAGACCCTTGTTCTTTTTATTTTGCACACGCTAGGCCCTTGTTCTTGCTATTTCGTGAACGCTAGGCCCTTGTTCTTGCAATTTTGCACATGCTAGACCCTTGTTCTTTTTATTTTGCACACACTAGGCCCTTGCTCTTGCTATTTTGCACTCGCTAGGCCCTTGTTCTTGCAAATTTGCACACGCTAGGCCCTTGTTCTTGCAATTTCGCACACGCTAGGCCCTTGTTCTTTTTATTTTGCACACGCTAGGCCCTTGTTTTTTTTATTTTGCACACGCTATGCCCTTGTTCTTTTTATTTTGCACACGCTATGCCCTTGTTCTTTTTTTTTTGCACACGCTAGGCCCTTGTTCTTGCAATTTTGCACATGCTAGACCCTTGTTCTTTTTATTTTGCACACGCTAGGCCCTTGTTCTTGCTATTTCGCGAATGCTAGGCCCTTGTTCTTGATTTTTTGCACACGCTAGGCCCTTGTTCTTGCTATTTTGCACCCGCTAGGCCCTTGTTCTTGCAATTTTGCACACGCTAGGCCCTTGTTCTTGCAATTTTGCACACGCTAGGCCCTTGTTCTTGCAATTTTGCACACGCTAGGCCCTTGTTCTTTTTATTTTGCTTACGCTAGGCCCTTGTTCTTCCTATTTTGCACATGCTAGGCCCTTGTTCTTTTTATTTTGCGCACGCTAGGCCCTTGCTCTTGCGATTTCGCGAACGCTAGGCCCTTGTTCTTGATTTTTTGCACACGCTAGGCCCTTGCTCTTGCTATTTTGCACTCGCTAGGCTCTTGTTCTTGCAATTTTGCACACGCTAGGCCCTTCTTCTTGCAATTTTGCACACGCTAGGCCCTTGTTCTTTTCATTTTGCACATGCTAGGCCCTTGTTCTTTTTATTTTGCTTACGCTAGGCCCTTGTTCTTCCTATTTTGCACACGCTATGCCCTTGTTCTTTTTATTTTGCACACACTAGGCCCTTGTTCTTGCAATTTTGCACATGCTAGGCCCTTGTTCTTTTTATTTTGCACACGCTAGGCCCTTGCTCTTGCTATTTCGCGAACGCTAGGCCCTTGTTCTTGATTTTTTGCACACGCTAGGCCCTTGCTCTTGCTATTTTGCACTCGCTAGGCTCTTGTTCTTGCAATTTTGCACACGCTAGGCACTTGTTCTTGCAATTTTGCACACGCTAGGCCCTTGTTCTTTTTATTTTGCACACGCTAGGCCCTTGTTCTTTTTATTTTGCACACGCTAGGCCCTTGTTCTTTTTATTTTGCACACGCTAGGCCCTTGTTCTTTTTAATTTGCACACGCTAGGCCCTTGTTCTTGCTATTTTGCACACGCTATGCCCTAGTAATTTTTATTTTGCACACGCTAGGCCCTTGTTCTTGCAATTTTGCACATGCTAGACCCTTGTTCTTTTTATTTTGCACTCACTAGGCCCTTGCTCTTGCTATTTCGCGAACGATAGGCCCTTGTTCTTGCAATTCTGCACACGCTAGGCCCTTGTTCTTGCAATTTTGCACACGCTAGGCACTTGTTCGTTTTTTTTTGCACACGCTAGGCCCTTGTTCTTTTTATTTTGCACACGCTAGGCCATTGTTCTTGCAATTTTGCACGCGCTAGGCCATTGTTCTTGCAATTTTGCACACGCTAGGCCCTTGTTCTTGCAATTTTGCACACGCTAGGCCCTTGTTCTCTTTATTTTGCACACGCTATGCCCTTGTTCTTTTTATTTTGCACACACTAGGCCCTTGTTCTTGCAATTTTGCACATGCTAGGCCCTTGCTCTTTTTATTTTGCACACGCTAGGCCCTTGCTCTTGCTATTTCGCGAACGCTAGGCCCTTGTTCTTGAATTTTTGCACACGATAGGCCCTTGCTCTTGCAATTTTGCACTCGCTAGGCTCTTGTTCTTGCAATTTTGCACACGCTAGGCCCTTGTTCTTGCAATTTTGCACACGCTAGGCCCTTGTTCTTTTTATTTTGCACACGCTAGGCCCTTGTTCTTTTTATTTTGCACACGCTAGGCACTTGTTCTTTTTATTTTGCACACGCTAGGCCCTTGTTCTTTTTATTTTGCACACGCTAGGCCCTTGTTCTTGCTATTTTGCACACGCTATGCCCTAGTTATTTTTATTTTGCACACGCTAGGCCCTTTTTCTTGCAATTTTGCACATGCTAGACCCTTGTTCTTTTTATTTTGCACACACTAGGCCCTTGCTCTTGCTATTTCGCGAACGCTAGGCCCTTGTTCTTGCAATTTTGCACACGCTAGGCCCTTGTTCTTGCAATTTTGCACACGCTAGGCCCTTGTTTGTTTTTTTTTTGCACACACTAGGCCCTTGTTCTTTTTATTTTGCACACGCTAGGCCATTGTTTTTGCAATTTTGCACGCGCTAGGCCATTGTTCTTGCAATTTTGCACACGCTAGGCCCTTGTTCTTGCAATTTTGCACACGCTAGGCCCTTGTTCTTTTTATTTTGCACACGCTATGCCCTTGTTCTTTTTATTTTGCACACACTAGGCCCTTGTTCTTGCAATTTTGCACATGCTAGGCCCTTGCTCTTTTTATTTTGCACACGCTAGGCCCTTGCTCTTGCTATTTCGCGAACGCTAGGCCCTTGTTCTTGATTTTTTGCACACGATAGGCCCTTGCTCTTGCAATTTTGCACTCGCTAGGCTCTTGTTCTTGCAATTTTGCACACGCTAGGCCCTTGTTCTTGCAATTTTGCACACGCTAGGCCCTTGTTCTTTTTATTTTGCACACGCTAGGCCCTTGTTCTTTTTATTTTGCACACGCTAGGCACTTGTTCTTTTTATTTTGCACACGCTAGGCCCTTGTTCTTTTTATTTTGCACACGCTAGGCCCTTGTTCTTGCTATTTTGCACACGCTATGCCCTAGTTATTTTTATTTTGCACACGCTAGGCCCTTTTTCTTGCAATTTTGCACATGCTAGACCCTTGTTCTTTTTATTTTGCACACACTAGGCCCTTGCTCTTGCTATTTCGCGAACGCTAGGCCCTTGTTCTTGCAATTTTGCACACGCTAGGCCCTTGTTCTTGCAATTTTGCACACGCTAGGCCCTTGTTTGTTTTTTTTTTTGCACACACTAGGCCCTTGTTCTTTTTATTTTGCACACGCTAGGCCATTGTTCTTGCAATTTTGCACGCGCTAGGCCATTGTTCTTGCAATTTTGCACACGCTAGGCCCTTGTTCTTGCAATTTTGCACACGCTAGGCCCTTGTTCTTTTTATTTTGCACACGCTATGCCCTTGTTCTTTTTATTTTGCACACACTAGGCCCTTGTTCTTGCAATTTTGCACATGCTAGGCCCTTGTTCTTGATTTTTTGCACACGCTAGGCCCTTGCTCTTGCTATTTTGCACACGCTAGGCTCTTGTTCTTGCAATTTTGCACACGCTAGGCCCTTGTTCTTGCAATTTTGCACACGCTAGGCCCTTGTTCTTTTTATTTTGCACACGCTAGGCCCTTGTTCTTGCTATTTCGCGAACGCTAGGCCTTTGTTCTTGATTTTTTGCATACGCTAGGCCCTTGCTCTTGCTATTTTGCACTCGCCAGGCCCTTGTTCTTGCAAATTTGCACACACTAGGCCCTTGTTCTTGCAATTTTGCATACGCTAGGCCCTTGTTCTTTTTATTTTGCACACGCTAGGCCCTTGTTCATTTTATTTTGCACACGCTAGGCCCTTGTTCTTGCTATTTTGCACACGCTATGCCCTTGTTCTTTTTATTTTGCACACACTAGGCCCTTGTTCTTGCAATTTTGCACATGCTAGGCCCTTGTTCTTTTTATTTTGCACACGCTAGGCCCTTGCTCTTGCCATTTCGCGAACGCTAGGCCCTTGTTCTTGATTTTTTGCACACGCTAGGCCCTTGCTCTTGCTATTTTGCACTCGCTAGGCTCTTGTTCTTGCAATTTTGCACACGCTAGGCCCTTGTTCTTGCTATTTTGCACACGCTAGGCCCTTGTTCTTTTTATTTTGCACACGCTAGGCCCTTGTTCTTGCGATTTTGCACACGCTAGGCCCTTGTTCTTTTTTTTTTGCACACGCTAGCCCCTTGTTCTTGCTATTTTGCACACGCTATGCCCTTGTTCTTTTTATTTTGCACACGCTAGGCCCTTGTTCTTGCAATTGTGCACATGCTAGACCTTTGTTCTTTTTATTTTGTACACGCTAGGCCCTTGTTCTTGCTATTTCGCGAACGCTAGGCCCTTGTTCTTGATTTTTTGCACATGCTAGGCCCTTGCTCTTGGTATTTTGCACTCGCTAGGCCCTTGTTCTTGCAATTTTGCACACGCTAGGCCCTTGTTCTTGCAATTTTGCACACGCTAGGCCCTTGTTCTTTTTATTTTGCACACGCTAGGCCCTTGTTCTTTTTATTTTGCACATGCTAGGCCCTTGTTCTGCTATTTTGCACACGCTATGCCCTTGTTCTTTTTATTTTGCACACGCTAGGCCCTTGTTCTTGCAATTTTGCACACGCTAGGCCCTTGTTCTTTTTATTTTGCACACGCTAGGCCCTTGTTCTTTTTATTTTGCACAGGCTAGGCTCTTGTTCTTGCAATTTTGCACACGCTAGGCCCTTGTTCTTGCAATTGTGCACATGCTAGACCTTTGTTCTTTTTATTTTGTACACGCTAGGCCCTTGTTCTTGCTATTTCGCGAACGCTAGGCCCTTGTTCTTGATTTTTTGCACATGCTAGGCCCTTGCTCTTGGTATTTTGCACTCGCTAGGCCCTTGTTCTTGCAATTTTGCACACGCTAGGCCCTTGTTCTTGCAATTTTGCACACGCTAGGCCCTTGTTCTTTTTATTTTGCACACGCTAGGCCCTCGTTCTTTTTATTTTGCACACGCTAGGCCCTTGTTCTGCTATTTTGCACACGCTATGCCCTTGTTCTTTTTATTTTGCACACGCTAGGCCCTTGTTCTTGCAATTTTGCACACGCTAGGCCCTTGTTCTATTTATTTTGCACACGCTAGGCCCTTGTTCTTTTTATTTTGCACACGCTAGGCCCTTGTTCTTGCAATTTTGCACACGCTAGGCCCTTGTTCTTTTTATTTTGCACACGCTAGGCCCTTGTTCTTTTTATTTTGCACAGGCTAGGCCCTTGTTCTTTTTATTTTGCACACGCTATGCCCTTGTTCTTTTTATTTTGCACACACTAGGCCCTTGTTCTTGCAATTTTGCACATGCTAGGCCCTTTTTTTTTTATTTTGCACAAGCTAGGCCCTTGCTCTTGCTATTTCGCGAACGCTAGGCCCTTGTTCTTGATTTTTTGCACACGCTAGGCCCTTGCTCTTGCTATTTTGCACTCGCTAGGCTCTTGTTCTTGCAATTTTGCACACGCTAGGCCCTTGTTCTTGCAATTTTGCACACGCTAGGCCCTTGTTCTTTTTATTTTGCACACGCTAGGCCCTTGTTCTTGCTATTTCGCGAACGCTAGGCCTTTGTTCTTGATTTTTTGCATACGCTAGGCCCTTGCTCTTGCTATTTTGCACTCGCCAGGCCCTTGTTCTTGCAAATTTGCACACACTAGGCCCTTGTTCTTGCAATTTTGCATACGCTAGGCCCTTGTTCTTTTTATTTTGCACACGCTAGGCCCTTGTTCATTTTATTTTGCACACGCTAGGCCCTTGTTCTTGCTATTTTGCACACGCTATGCCCTTGTTCTTTTTATTTTGCACACACTAGGCCCTTGTTCTTGCAATTTTGCACATGCTAGGCCCTTGTTCTTTTTATTTTGCACACGCTAGGCCCTTGCTCTTGCCATTTCGCGAACGCTAGGCCCTTGTTCTTGATTTTTTGCACACGCTAGGCCCTTGCTCTTGCTATTTTGCACTCGCTAGGCTCTTGTTCTTGCAATTTTGCACACGCTAGGCCCTTGTTCTTGCTATTTTGCACACGCTAGGCCCTTGTTCTTTTTATTTTGCACACGCTAGGCCCTTGTTCTTGCGATTTTGCACACGCTAGGCCCTTGTTCTTTTTTTTTTGCACACGCTAGCCCCTTGTTCTTGCTATTTTGCACACGCTATGCCCTTGTTCTTTTTATTTTGCACACGCTAGGCCCTTGTTCTTGCAATTGTGCACATGCTAGACCTTTGTTCTTTTTATTTTGTACACGCTAGGCCCTTGTTCTTGCTATTTCGCGAACGCTAGGCCCTTGTTCTTGATTTTTTGCACATGCTAGGCCCTTGCTCTTGGTATTTTGCACTCGCTAGGCCCTTGTTCTTGCAATTTTGCACACGCTAGGCCCTTGTTCTTGCAATTTTGCACACGCTAGGCCCTTGTTCTTTTTATTTTGCACACGCTAGGCCCTTGTTTTTTTTATTTTGCACATGCTAGGCCCTTGTTCTGCTATTTTGCACACGCTATGCCCTTGTTCTTTTTATTTTGCACACGCTAGGCCCTTGTTCTTGCAATTTTGCACACGCTAGGCCCTTGTTCTTTTTATTTTGCACACGCTAGGCCCTTGTTCTTTTTATTTTGCACAGGCTAGGCTCTTGTTCTTGCAATTTTGCACACGCTAGGCCCTTGTTCTTGCAATTGTGCACATGCTAGACCTTTGTTCTTTTTATTTTGTACACGCTAGGCCCTTGTTCTTGCTATTTCGCGAACGCTAGGCCCTTGTTCTTGATTTTTTGCACATGCTAGGCCCTTGCTCTTGGTATTTTGCACTCGCTAGGCCCTTGTTCTTGCAATTTTGCACACGCTAGGCCCTTGTTCTTGCAATTTTGCACACGCTAGGCCCTTGTTCTTTTTATTTTGCACACGCTAGGCCCTCGTTCTTTTTATTTTGCACACGCTAGGCCCTTGTTCTGCTATTTTGCACACGCTATGCCTTTGTTCTTTTTATTTTGCACACGCTAGGCCCTTGTTCTTGCAATTTTGCACACGCTAGGCCCTTGCTCTTGCTATTTTGCACACGCTAGGCCCTTGTTCTTTTTATTTTGCACACGCTAGGCCCTTGTTCTTGCAATTTTGCACACGCTAGGCCCTTGTTCTTTTTTTTTTGCACACGCTAGGCCCTTGTTCTTTTTATTTTGCACAGGCTAGGCCCTTGTTCTTTTTATTTTGCACACGCTATGCCCTTGTTCTTTTTATTTTGCACACACTAGGCCCTTGTTCTTGCAATTTTGCACATGCTAGGCCCTTTTTTTTTTATTTTGCACAAGCTAGGCCCTTGCTCTTGCTATTTCGCGAACGCTAGGCCCTTGTTCTTGATTTTTTGCACACGCTAGGCCCTTGCTCTTGCTATTTTGCACTCGCTAGGCTCTTGTTCTTGCAATTTTGCACACGCTGGGCCCTTGTTCTTGCAATTTTGCACACGCTAGGCCCTTGTTCTTTTTATTTTGCACACGCTAGGCCCTTGTTCTTGCTATTTCGCGAACGCTAGGCCCTTGTTCTTGATTTTTTGCATACGCTAGGCCCTTGCTCTTGCTATTTTGCACTCGCCAGGCCCTTGTTCTTGCAAATTTGCACACGCTAGGCCCTTGTTCTTGCAATTTTGCATACGCTAGGCCCTTGTTCTTTTTATTTTGCACACGCTAGGCCCTTGTTCTTTTTATTTTGCACACGCTAGGCCCTTGTTCTTGCTATTTTGCACACGCTATGCCCTTGTTCTTTTTATTTTGCACACACTAGGCCCTTGTTCTTGCAATTTTGCACATGCTAGGCCCTTGTTCTTTTTATTTTGCACACGCTAGGCCCTTGCTCTTGCCATTTCGCGAACGCTAGGCCCTTGTTCTTGATTTTTTGCACACGCTAGGCCCTTGCTCTTGCTATTTTGCACTCGCTAGGCTCTTGTTCTTGCAATTTTGCACACGCTAGGCCCTTGTTCTTGCTATTTTGCACACGCTAGGCCCTTGTTCTTTTTATTTTGCACACGCTAGGCCCTTGTTCTTGCGATTTTGCACACGCTAGGCCCTTGTTCTTTTTTTTTTTTGCACACGCTAGCCCCTTGTTCTTGCTATTTTGCACACGCTATGCCCTTGTTCTTTTTTTTTTGCACACGCTAGGCCCTTGTTCTTGCAATTGTGCACATGCTAGACCTTTGTTCTTTTTATTTTGTACACGCTAGGCCCTTGTTCTTGCTATTTCGCGAACGCTAGGCCCTTGTTCTTGATTTTTTGCACATGCTAGGCCCTTGCTCTTGGTATTTTGCACTCGCTAGGCCCTTGTTCTTGCAATTTTGCACACGCTAGGCCCTTGTTCTTGCAATTTTGCACACGCTAGGCACTTGTTCTTTTTATTTTGCACACGCTAGGCCCTTGTTCTTTTTATTTTGCACACGCTAGGCCCTTGTTCTTGCTATTTTGCACACGCTATGCCTTTGTTCTTTTTATTTTGCACACGCTAGGCCCTTGCTCTTGCAATCTTGCACATGCTAGACCCTTGTTCCTTTTATTTTGCACACGCTAGGCCCTTGTTCTTTTTATTTTGCACACGCTAGGCCATTGTTCTTGCAATTTTGCACACTCTAGGCCCTTGCTCTTTTTATTTTGCACACACTAGGCCCTTGCTCTTGCTATTTCGCGAATGCTAGGCCCTTGTTCTTGATTTTTTGCACATGCTAGGCCCTTGCTCTTGCTATTGTGCACTCGCTAGGCCCTTGTTCTTGCAATTTTGCACACGCTAGGCCCTTGTTCTATTTATTTTGCACACGCTAGGCCCTTGTTCTTTTTATTTTGCACACGCTAGGCCCTTGTTCTTGCAATTTTGCACACGCTAGGCCCTTGTTCTTTTTATTTTGCACACGCTAGGCCCTTGTTCTTTTTATTTTGCACAGGCTAGGCCCTTGTTCTTTTTATTTTGCACACGCTATGCCCTTGTTCTTTTTATTTTGCACACACTAGGCCCTTGTTCTTGCAATTTTGCACATGCTAGGCCCTTTTTTTTTTATTTTGCACAAGCTAGGCCCTTGCTCTTGCTATTTCGCGAACGCTAGGCCCTTGTTCTTGATTTTTTGCACACGCTAGGCCCTTGCTCTTGCTATTTTGCACTCGCTAGGCTCTTGTTCTTGCAATTTTGCACACGCTAGGCCCTTGTTCTTGCAATTTTGCACACGCTAGGCCCTTGTTCTTTTTATTTTGCACACGCTAGGCCCTTGTTCTTGCTATTTCGCGAACGCTAGGCCTTTGTTCTTGATTTTTTGCATACGCTAGGCCCTTGCTCTTGCTATTTTGCACTCGCCAGGCCCTTGTTCTTGCAAATTTGCACACACTAGGCCCTTGTTCTTGCAATTTTGCATACGCTAGGCCCTTGTTCTTTTTATTTTGCACACGCTAGGCCCTTGTTCATTTTATTTTGCACACGCTAGGCCCTTGTTCTTGCTATTTTGCACACGCTATGCCCTTGTTCTTTTTATTTTGCACACACTAGGCCCTTGTTCTTGCAATTTTGCACATGCTAGGCCCTTGTTCTTTTTATTTTGCACACGCTAGGCCCTTGCTCTTGCCATTTCGCGAACGCTAGGCCCTTGTTCTTGATTTTTTGCACACGCTAGGCCCTTGCTCTTGCTATTTTGCACTCGCTAGGCTCTTGTTCTTGCAATTTTGCACACGCTAGGCCCTTGTTCTTGCTATTTTGCACACGCTAGGCCCTTGTTCTTTTTATTTTGCACACGCTAGGCCCTTGTTCTTGCGATTTTGCACACGCTAGGCCCTTGTTCTTTTTTTTTTTGCACACGCTAGCCCCTTGTTCTTGCTATTTTGCACACGCTATGCCCTTGTTCTTTTTATTTTGCACACGCTAGGCCCTTGTTCTTGCAATTGTGCACATGCTAGACCTTTGTTCTTTTTATTTTGTACACGCTAGGCCCTTGTTCTTGCTATTTCGCGAACGCTAGGCCCTTGTTCTTGATTTTTTGCACATGCTAGGCCCTTGCTCTTGGTATTTTGCACTCGCTAGGCCCTTGTTCTTGCAATTTTGCACACGCTAGGCCCTTGTTCTTGCAATTTTGCACACGCTAGGCCCTTGTTCTTTTTATTTTGCACACGCTAGGCCCTTGTTTTTTTTATTTTGCACATGCTAGGCCCTTGTTCTGCTATTTTGCACACGCTATGCCCTTGTTCTTTTTATTTTGCACACGCTAGGCCCTTGTTCTTGCAATTTTGCACACGCTAGGCCCTTGTTCTTTTTATTTTGCACACGCTAGGCCCTTGTTCTTTTTATTTTGCACAGGCTAGGCTCTTGTTCTTGCAATTTTGCACACGCTAGGCCCTTGTTCTTGCAATTGTGCACATGCTAGACCTTTGTTCTTTTTATTTTGTACACGCTAGGCCCTTGTTCTTGCTATTTCGCGAACGCTAGGCCCTTGTTCTTGATTTTTTGCACATGCTAGGCCCTTGCTCTTGGTATTTTGCACTCGCTAGGCCCTTGTTCTTGCAATTTTGCACACGCTAGGCCCTTGTTCTTGCAATTTTGCACACGCTAGGCCCTTGTTCTTTTTATTTTGCACACGCTAGGCCCTCGTTCTTTTTATTTTGCACACGCTAGGCCCTTGTTCTGCTATTTTGCACACGCTATGCCTTTGTTCTTTTTATTTTGCACACGCTAGGCCCTTGTTCTTGCAATTTTGCACACGCTAGGCCCTTGCTCTTGCTATTTTGCACACGCTAGGCCCTTGTTCTTTTTATTTTGCACACGCTAGGCCCTTGTTCTTGCAATTTTGCACACGCTAGGCCCTTGTTCTTTTTTTTTTGCACACGCTAGGCCCTTGTTCTTTTTATTTTGCACAGGCTAGGCCCTTGTTCTTTTTATTTTGCACACGCTATGCCCTTGTTCTTTTTATTTTGCACACACTAGGCCCTTGTTCTTGCAATTTTGCACATGCTAGGCCCTTTTTCTTGCTATTTCGCGAACGCTAGGCCCTTGTTCTTGATTTTTTGCACACGCTAGGCCCTTGCTCTTGCTATTTTGCACTCGCTAGGCTCTTGTTCTTGCAATTTTGCACACGCTGGGCCCTTGTTCTTGCAATTTTGCACACGCTAGGCCCTTGTTCTTTTTATTTTGCACACGCTAGGCCCTTGTTCTTGCTATTTCGCGAACGCTAGGCCCTTGTTCTTGATTTTTTGCATACGCTAGGCCCTTGCTCTTGCTATTTTGCACTCGCCAGGCCCTTGTTCTTGCAAATTTGCACACGCTAGGCCCTTGTTCTTGCAATTTTGCATACGCTAGGCCCTTGTTCTTTTTATTTTGCACACGCTAGGCCCTTGTTCTTTTTATTTTGCACACGCTAGGCCCTTGTTCTTGCTATTTTGCACACGCTATGCCCTTGTTCTTTTTATTTTGCACACACTAGGCCCTTGTTCTTGCAATTTTGCACATGCTAGGCCCTTGTTCTTTTTATTTTGCACACGCTAGGCCCTTGCTCTTGCCATTTCGCGAACGCTAGGCCCTTGTTCTTGATTTTTTGCACACGCTAGGCCCTTGCTCTTGCTATTTTGCACTCGCTAGGCTCTTGTTCTTGCAATTTTGCACACGCTAGGCCCTTGTTCTTGCTATTTTGCACACGCTAGGCCCTTGTTCTTTTTATTTTGCACACGCTAGGCCCTTGTTCTTGCGATTTTGCACACGCTAGGCCCTTGTTCTTTTTTTTTTTGCACACGCTAGCCCCTTGTTCTTGCTATTTTGCACACGCTATGCCCTTGTTCTTTTTTTTTTGCACACGCTAGGCCCTTGTTCTTGCAATTGTGCACATGCTAGACCTTTGTTCTTTTTATTTTGTACACGCTAGGCCCTTGTTCTTGCTATTTCGCGAACGCTAGGCCCTTGTTCTTGATTTTTTGCACATGCTAGGCCCTTGCTCTTGGTATTTTGCACTCGCTAGGCCCTTGTTCTTGCAATTTTGCACACGCTAGGCCCTTGTTCTTGCAATTTTGCACACGCTAGGCACTTGTTCTTTTTATTTTGCACACGCTAGGCCCTTGTTCTTTTTATTTTGCACACGCTAGGCCCTTGTTCTTGCTATTTTGCACACGCTATGCCTTTGTTCTTTTTATTTTGCACACGCTAGGCCCTTGCTCTTGCAATCTTGCACATGCTAGACCCTTGTTCCTTTTATTTTGCACACGCTAGGCCCTTGTTCTTTTTATTTTGCACACGCTAGGCCATTGTTCTTGCAATTTTGCACACTCTAGGCCCTTGCTCTTTTTATTTTGCACACACTAGGCCCTTGCTCTTGCTATTTCGCGAATGCTAGGCCCTTGTTCTTGATTTTTTGCACATGCTAGGCCCTTGCTCTTGCTATTGTGCACTCGCTAGGCCCTTGTTCTTGCAATTTTGCACACGCTAGGCCCTTGTTCTTGCAATTTTGCACACGCTAGGCCCTTGTTCTTTTTATTTTGCACACGCTAGGCAAATGTTCTTGCAATTTTGCACACACTAGGCCCTTGTTCTTGCAATTTTGCACACGCTAGGCCATTGTTCTTGCAATTTTGCACACGCTAGGCCCTTGTTCTTGCAATTTTGCACATGCTAGGCCCTTGATCTTTTCATTTTGCGCACGCTAGGCCCTTGCTCTTACTATTTCGCGAACGCTAGGCCCTTGTTCTTGATTTTTTGCACACGCTAGGCCCTTGCTCTTGCTATTTTGCACTCGCTAGGCCCTTGTTCTTGCAATTTTGCACACGCTAGGCCCTTGTTCTTGCAATTTTGCACACGCTAGGCCCTTGTTCTTGCGATTTTGCACATGCTAGACCCTTGTTCTTTTTATTTTGCACACGCTAGGTCCTTGCTCTTGCTATTTCGCGAATGCTAGGCCCTTGTTCTTGATTTTTTGCACACGCTAGGCCCTCGCTCTTGCTATTTTGCACTCGCTAGGCCCTTGTTCTTGCAATTTTGCACACGCTAGGCCCTTGTTCTTTTTATTTTGCACGCGCTAGGCCCTTGTTCTTTTTATTTTGCACACGCTAGGCCCTTGTTCTTGCAATTTTGCAAACGCTATGCCCTTGTTCTTTTTATTTTGCACACGCTATGCCCTTGTTCTTGCTATTTTGCACACGCTAGGCCCTTGTTCTTGCAATTTTGCACATGCTAGACCCTTGTTCTTTTTATTTTGCACACGCTAGGCCCTTGTTCTTGCTATTTCGCGAATGCTAGGCCCTTGTTCTTGATTTTTTGCATACGCTAGGCCCTTGCTCTTGCTATTTTGCACTCGCTAGGCCCTTGTTCTTGCAATTTTGCACACGCTAGGCCCTTGTTCTTGCAATTTTGCACACGCTAGGCCCTTGTTCTTTATATTTTGCACACGCTAGGCCCTTGTTCTTTTTATTTTGCACACGCTAGGCCCTTGTTCTTGCAATTTTGCACATGCTAGACCCTTGTTCTTTTTATTTTGCACACGCTAGGCCCTTGTTCTTGCTATTTCGTGAACGCTAGGCCCTTGTTCTTGATTTTTTGCACACGCTAGGCCCTTGCTCTTGCTATTTTGCACTCGCTAGGCCCTTGTTCTTGCAAATTTGCACACGCTAGGCCCTTGTTCTTGCAATTTTGCACACACTAGGCCCTTGTTCTTTTTATTTTGCACACGCTAGGCCCTTGTTCTTTTTATTTTGCACACGCTATGCCCTTGTTCTTTTTATTTTGCACACGCTAGGCCCTTGTTCTTGCAATTTTGCACATGCTAGACCCTTGTTCTTTTTATTTTGCACACGCTAGGCCCTTGTTCTTGCTATTTCGTGAACGCTAGGCCCTTGTTCTTGATTTTTTGCACACGCTAGGCCCTTGCTCTTGCTATTTTGCACTCGCTAGGCCCTTGTTCTTGCAAATTTGCACACGCTAGGCCCTTGTTCTTGCAATTTTGCACACGCTAGGCCCTTGTTCTTTTTATTTTGCACACGCTAGGCCCTTGTTCTTTTTATTTTGCACACGCTATGCCCTTGTTCTTTTTATTTTGCACACGCTATGCCCTTGTTCTTTTTTTTTTGCACACGCTAGGCCCTTGTTCTTGCAATTTTGCACATGCTAGACCCTTGTTCTTTTTATTTTGCACACGCTAGGCCCCTGTTCTTGCTATTTCGCGAATGCTAGGCCCTTGTTCTTTATTTTTTGCATACGCTAGGCCCTTGCTCTTGCTATTTTGCACTCGCTAGGCTCTTGTTCTTGCAATTTTGCACACGCTAGGCCCTTGTTCTTGAAATTTTGCACACGCTAGGCCCTTGTTCTTTTTATTTTGCACACGTTAGGCCCTTGTTCTTGCTATTTCGCGAACGCTAGGCCCTTGTTCTTGATTTTTTGCACACGCTAGGCCCTTGCTCTTGCTATTTTGCACTCGCCAGGCCCTTGTTCTTGCAAATTTGCACACGCTAGGCCCTTGTTCTTGCAATTTTGCATACGCTAGGCCCTTGTTCTTTTTATTTTGCACACGCTAGGCCCTTGTTCTTTTTATTTTGCACACGCTAGGCCCTTGTTCTTGCTATTTTGCACACGCTATGCCCTTGTTCTTTTTATTTTGCACACACTAGGCCCTTGTTCTTGCAATTTTGCACATGCTAGGCCCTTGTTCTTTTTATTTTGCACACGCTAGGCCCTTGCTCTTGCCATTTCGCGAACGCTAGGCCCTTGTTCTTGATTATTTGCACACGCTAGGCCCTTGCTCTTGCTATTTTGCACTCGCTAGGCTCTTGTTCTTGCAATTTTGCACACGCTAGGCCCTTGTTCTTGCAATTTTGCACACGCTAGGCCCTTGTTCTTTTTATTTTGCACACGCTAGGCCATTGTTCTTGCAATTTTGCACATGCTAGGCCCTTGTTCTTGCAATTTTGCACACGCTAGGCCCTTGTTCTTTTTATTTTGCACACACTATGCCATTGTTCTTTTTATTTTGCACACGCTAGGCCCTTGTTCTTGCAATTTTGCACACGCTAGGCCCTTGTTCTTTTTATTTTGCACACGCTAGGCCCTTGTTCTTTTTATTTTGCACACGCTAGGCCCTTGTTCTTGCTATTTTGCACACGCTATGCCCTAGCTCTTTTTATTTTGCACATGCTAGGCCCTTGCTCTTGCTATTGTGCACTCGCTAGGCCCTTGTTCTTGCAATTTTGCACACGCTAGGCCCTTGTTCTTGCAATTTTGCACACGCTAGGCCCTTGTTTTTTTTTTTTTTGCACACGCTAGGCCCTTGTTCTTTTTATTTTGCACACGCTAGGCCATTGTTCTTGCAATTTTGCACACGCTAGGCCATTGTTCTTGCAATTTTGCACACACTAGGCCCTTGTTCTTGCAATTTTGCACACGCTAGGCCCTTGTTCTTTTTATTTTGCACACGTTAGGCCCTTGTTCTTGCTATTTCGCGAACGCTAGGCCCTTGTTCTTGATTTTTTGCACACGCTAGGCCCTTGCTCTTGCTATTTTGCACTCGCCAGGCCCTTGTTCTTGCAAATTTGCACACGCTAGGCCCTTGTTCTTGCAATTTTGTATACGCTAGGCCCTTGTTCTTTTTATTTTGCACACGCTATGCCCTTGTTCTTTTTATTTTGCACACGCTAGGCCCTTGTTCTTGCTATTTTGCACACGCTATGCCCTTGTTCTTTTTATTTTGCACACACTAGGCCCTTGTTCTTGCAATTTTGCACATGCTAGGCCCTTGTTCTTTTTATTTTGCACACGCTAGGCCCTTGCTCTTGCCATTTCGCGAACGCTAGGCCCGTGTTCTTGATTTTTTGCACACGCTAGGCCCTTGTTCTTGCTATTTTGCACTCGCTAGGCTCTTGTTCTTGCAACTTTGCACACGCTAGGCCCTTGTTCTTGCAATTTTGCACACGCTAGGCCCTTGTTCTTTTTATTTTGCACACGCTAGGCCATTGTTCTTGCAATTTTGCGCACGCTAGGCCCTTGTTCTTGCAATTTTACACACGCTAGGCCCTTGTTCTTTTTATTTTGCACACGCTATGCCATTGTTCTTTTTATTTTGCACACGCTAGGCCCTTGTTCTTGCAATTTTGCACACGCTAGGCCCTTGTTCTTTTTATTTTGCACACGCTAGGCCCTTGTTCTTTTTATTTTGCACACGCTAGGCCCTTGTTCTTGCTATTTTGCACACGCTATGCCCTTGTTCTTTTTATTTTGCACATGCTAGGCCCTTGCTCTTGCTATAGTGCACTCGCTAGGCCCTTGTTCTTGCAATTTTGCACACGCTAGGCCCTTGTTCTTGCAATTTTGCACACGCTAGGCCCTTGTTCTTTTTTTTTTGCACACGCTAGGCCCTTGTTCTTTTTATTTTGCACACGCTAGGCCATTGTTCTTGCAATTTTGCACACGCTATGCCATTGTTCTTGCAATTTTGCACACGCTAGGCCCTTGTTCTTGCAATTTTGCACACGCTAGGCCCTTGTTCTTTCTATTTTGCACACGCTAGGCCCTTGTTCTTTTTATTTTGCACACACTAGGCCCTTGTTCTTGCAATTTTGCACATGCTAGGCCCTTGTTCTTTTTATTTTGCACACGCTAGGCCCTTGCTCTTGCTATTTCGCGAACGCTAGGCCCTTGTTCTTGATTTTTTGCACAAGCTAGGCCCTTGTTCTTGCTATTTTGTACTCGCTAGGCTCTTGTTCTTGCAATTTTGCACACGCTAGGCCCTTGTTCTTGCAATTTTGCACACGCTAGGCCCTTGTTTTGTTTTTTTTTGCACACGCTAGGCCCTTGTTCTTGCTATTTCGCGAACGCTAGGCCCTTGTTCTTGATTTTTTGCACACGCTAGGCCCTTGCTCTTGCTATTTTGCACTCGCCAGGCCCTTGTTCTTGCAAATTTGCACACGCTAGGCCCTTGTTCTTGCAATTTTGCATACGCTAGGCCCTTGTTCTTTTTATTTTGCACACGCTAGTCCCTTGTTCTCTTTATTTTGCACACGCTAGGCCCTTATTCTTGCTATTTTGCACACGCTATGCCCTTGTTCTTTTTATTTTGCACACACTAGGCCCTTGTTCTTGCAATTTTGCACATGCTAGGCCCTTGTTCTTTTTATTTTGCACACGCTAGGCCCTTGCTCTTGCCATTTCGCGAACGCTAGGCCCTTGTTCTTGATTTTTTGCACACGCTAGGCCCTTGCTCTTGCTATTTTGCACTAGCTAGGCTCTTGTTCTTGCAATTTTGCACACGCTAGGCCCTTGTTCTTGCAATTTTGCACACGCTAGGCCCTTGTTCTTTTTATTTTGCACGCTCTAGGCCCTTGTTAATTTTATTTTGCACACGCTAGGCCCTTGTTCGTTTTATTTTGCAAACGCTATGCCCTTGTTCATTTTATTTTGCACACGCTATGCCCTTGTTCTTGCTATTTTGCACACGCTAGGCCCTTGTTCTTTTTATTTTGCACACGCTAGGCCCTTGTTCTTGCTATTTTGCGCACGCTATGCCCTTGTTCTTGCAATTTTGCACATGCTAGACCCTTGTTCTTTTTATTTTGCACACGCTAGGCCCTTGCTCTTGCCATTTCGCGCATGCTAGGCCCGTGTTCTTGATTTTTTGCACACGCTAGGCCCTTGTTCTTGCTATTTTGCACTAGCTAGGCTCTTGTTCTTGCAATTTTGCACACGCTAGGCCCTTGTTCTTGCAATTTTGCACACGCTAGGCCCTTGTTCTTTTTATTTTGCACACGCTAGGCCCTTGTTTATTTTATTTTGCACACGCTAGGCCCTTGTTCTTTTTATTTTGCAAACGCTATGCCCTTGTTCATTTTATTTTGCACACGCTATGCCCTTGTTCTTGCTATTTTGCACACGCTAGGCCCTTGTTCTTTTTATTTTGCAAACGCTATGCCCTTGTTCATTTTATTTTGCACACGCTATGCCCTTGTTCTTGCAATTTTGCACATGCTAGACCCTTGTTCTTTTTATTTTGCACACGCTAGGCCCTTGTTCTTGCTATTTCGCGAATGCTAGGCCCTTGTTCTTGATTTTTTGCATACGCTAGGCCCTTGCTCTTGCTATTTTGCACTCGCTAGGCCCTTGTTCTTGCAATTTTGCACACGCTAGGCCGTTGTTCTTGCAATTTTGCACACGCTAGGCCCTTGTTCTTTTTATTTTGCACACGCTAGTGTCAGAACTTATAGCTTACTTGTTTCTGTAGGCTATAGTGGGGTATCCCATAGGGGGTACAACCCAATTAGGGTTTCCTATTTGTACTCACTTCGTTCATAGTCATTTCATTCTCGTTCTTTGTTTCCACATGGAATCAGAGCAGGTTCCCTCCTAGGGACTGCTTCTAGGGCCCACCGAACCGCGCCCCGAGGCGCGTTTTTTTTTAGCGGCCCCGCCGCCCTCTGCTACGCGGCCCCGCCGCCCTCTGCTACGCGGCCCCGCCGCCCTCTGCTACGCGGCCCCGCCGCTCTCTTCGGTCGCGGCCCCGCCGCCACTCTGCTACGCGGCCCCGCCGATCCGCCCAGCAGCAACCGCCGCCGCCTGAGCCGCCGCCGAGCCGTCGCCGAGCCGCCGCCGAGCCGCCGCCCGAGCCGCCGCCGAGCCGCCAGAGCCGCCGCCGAGCCGCCCGTGACGCCCGAGCCGCCTGCGGAGCCGTGCTGCTGTTCCTCTGCTGCTGACCTACCCGCCTCTCCCAGCCCGGTGAGATTTTCAGCTGCTGTCATGGCCACCCCCAATGTTCTTACCTTTGACGCTGAGGGGAGGGCCATTGACTTTGCCGTCTGGATTGAAGACCTGCAGCTGTACTTACTGTGTGATGCGATAGATGAGGTCTCTCTCTTTGACTTTGTCTCTGGCGCTGTCCCTGCCCCACCTGCTGATGCTGACTCTGCCGTTCGCTCCAAGTGGGCGACCCGCGATGCTGCTGCACGTCTTGCTGTGCGTCGCCACCTCCCTTCCTCTGAGCGTGCCCACTTTAGTCAGTGCAAGACCGCTCAGGCCTTGTACGACGCTGTAGTTGCACGCTACTCCTCCCCTTCCTCCGCTACCCTTAGCCGCCTCATGCTACCGTTTCTCTTCCCTGACCTCGCTTCCTTTCCCACTGTCGCTGACCTCGTTACCCACCTCCGTGCTAGTGACACCCGCTACCGCGCTGCCCTTCCTGCTGAGTTCCGCGCTGCGAACCCTCCTCCCATGTACATCACTCTCTACTTTCTCGTCACCCGTCTCCCTGAGTCCCTTCGTGTCGTTAGGGACCAGTTTCTCTCTGTCTGTCCCACCACTCTCACTGTCGACCTCCTTGAGGAGTCCCTGCTAGCGGCTGAGAAGAGTATTGTCGCTGTAGGGGCCTCTCGGGGTGACCCTCGCACCCCTATCTTTGAGGGGTGTGGTCCTTCCCCCCTGCTGCCCTCTGTCGCCTCTGCCGCTGCGGCCGACCTCACTGGTTTTGAGTCGGTCGGCGCGGCCTCTGCCCCCAGCGGCAGACGCCGCGCTGGCAAGGGCAAGGGGGGCAAGGGAGCGGGTGGAGCTAGAGGGGGCGGTGGAGGAGGCGGTGGGGGTGGCGGGGGGAGTGGGGGTGGCGGTGGGGGTGGTGGCGGAAGTGGAGGTACAGTGGAGGTACTGGTGGCGGCGGTGGAGGCGGAGGTGGCGGCGGAGGTGGTTGCGGAGGAGGCGGTGGGAGCGGTGGGAGCGACGGTCCTGGTGGGGGAGGTGGAGGTGGAGACGGGGGTGGCGGTGGAGGCGGGGGTGGCAGTGGAGGCGGGGGTCGGACTGGCTCGTCCCAGCGGAGCAGCTCCGGGGGTGGTCAGCGCCAGCAGCAACAGCAGCAGCAGCCGCAGCAGCAGCCACAGCAGCAGCAGCGCTCTCGCACCGTCCCCGCCCCTCAGCAGCTCCGTGAGTGGTACTCGCAGCGTCAGCGTGGTGGTGCGCTTGGTCCTTGCCCCTACGTTCTCCGCACCGGTGACCGTGCAGGGGAGAGGTGTGGAGGCGCCCACACTGCCCGCCGCTGCTTTGGCCGCCTGACTGACGCCTGGCGTCAGCAGTTTCCGGAGGCAGCTGAGATCCCCCGCTGGGGAGAGCTGTCTAGGACTGGTGTAGCTATTTATGATCTTGATTTTGATGCTATTCTCTCTGCTATGTATGCTGCGATTGGTAGTGATGAGGATGACTGTTACCGGTGTTTCCCGCCCGACCCGGGCATTGGTACTGCCGCGTCAGGTACTAGTGAGGCTGCTGCTCTAGGTGCCAGTGCGTCTGTGCTCTCAGGTGCTGGTGAGTCTGCCCTCTCAGGTACTGTGTCGGCTTCGGCCTCTCACACCTTCACCCTTGACTCTGGAGCGTCTCGCTCCTTCTTTCGGGACCGCACCACTCTCACGCCGCTGAGTCGGCCGGTTGCGGTGTCCCTGGCTGACCCCTCTGGGGGGCCTGTCCTGTCTCGCTTCTCCACTGTCCTCCCGTGTCCGGCGGCCCCCTCTGGCACCCTGACTGGTCTCTACCTCCCCTCGTTCTCGACGAACTTGGTGAGTGGTGCTGACCTCCAGGATGCGGGTGTCCACCAGTTCACCCCTGCTCGTCAGCGGGTGACCCACTGCACGGAGGCGGATACAGGTCGCCACCTGGCTACGTTTACACGTCGGCCAGGGTCGAGCCTGTACACTCTGACCACTGCTTCTCCTCCAAGTGCTGAGTCTGGTAGGGTCACTTCGTCTGGTCAGGTGTTTGCTGCAGCGTCCAGGTCTGGTCCTGAGTCTGCCCCCTGCTCGTGCCGTCGTTTGTCTCACGAGACCCTCCTCTGGCACCACCGCCTTGGCCACCCCTCTCTGCTTCGGCTCAGAGGCATGGCCTCGCGAGTCCTTGTGTCTGGTCTTCCCCGGTCTCTCCCTCCCCTTCCTCCGGGCCCTGGCCCCACCTGTGTCCCCTGTGTCGAGGGGCGCCAGCGTGCTGCCCCTCACTCCTCCCAGTTTCCTCCGACAGAGGCCCCGTTGCAGACGCTTCACATGGATGTGTGGGGCCCAGCCCGCGTCCGTGGACAGGGTCAGGAGCGCTACTTCCTGCTGGTGGTTGACGACTACTCGCGTTACACCACAGTCTTCCCCTTGCGCAGCAAGGGTGAGGTCACTGCGGTGTTGATCGACTGGATCCGCGCAGCTCGTCTCCAGCTTCGGAGGAGCTTTGGCTCTGACTTCCCTGTTTTGCGTCTGCACTCGGACAGAGGCGGAGAGTTCTCCTCTGGCCTCCTGAGTGCCTACTGTCGTGTGCGAGGCATCCGTCAGACCTTCACGCTTCCGGACTCACCGCAGCAGAATGGGATTGCTGAGCGCCGCATTGGCATGGTCATGGACGTCGCTCGTACGTCCATGATGCATGCGGCTGCTCCCCATTTTCTGTGGCCGTTTGCGGTCAGGTACGCTGCGCACCAGATCAACCTCCACCCCAGGGTCTCTCGACCGGAGACCTCCCCAGCCCTGCTGTGGACGGGGAAGGTTGGCGATGCGTCGGCGTTCCGGGTCTGGGGATCTCGGGCGTTTGTTCGCGACCTGTCTGCGGACAAGCTATCCCCTCGTGCTTCTCCCTGCGTCTTCCTGGGGTTCCCCCCCGACGCCCCTGGGTGGCTGTTTTACCACCCCACCTCTCGACGTGTTCTGTCCTCCCAGGACGTCACGTTCGACGAGTCGGTACCCTACTACCGCCTCTTCCCCTACCGCACTCCGTCCCTCCCCCCACCCCCGCTCTTCTTGGTACCAGGTCCCCCCCCGGTAGTCCCCCTCCCCCCTCAGGGTCCTGCCCCTTCAGGTGTGTCCCAGGTAGACGCGGTCGAGCCTGTCGAGGTCACTGGTGACTCTGGTGCTGCTGCGGGAGCTGAGCCTGGGGGTGCGGAGTCTGGGGGTGCTGAGCCTGGAGGTGCCGAGTCTGGGGGTGCTGAGCCTGGGGGTGCTGAGCCTGGGGGTGCTGTGCCTGGAGGTGCCGAGTCTGGGGGTGCTGTACCTGGGGGTGCTGAGCCTGGGGGTGCTGAGCCTGGGGTTGCTGAGCCTGGGGGTGCTGAGCCTGGGGGTGACGTGCCTGGGGGTGCTGTGTCTAGGGGTGCTGAGCCTGGAGGTGCTGTGCCTGGGGGTGCTTCGTCTCGCCGGGAGCCACTCTCCCTACAGGAGCTGCGTGAGTGGTTTGCCGGGCGCTGGAGGCGTGCTGCTGGTGCTGGTGGTTCTTCGGCTGCAGAGGGTACTGCTGCTGCGCGCCCCGCCGGCGCTCGTACTGTGGGTGCTGGAGCTGCTGAGTCTGAGAGTTCTCCTGGAGCTGGTCCTGCTGAGGGTGTTGGTGCTGAGCCTGCCGTTGGCGGCCCGACTGACAGTGCTCCTGGTGCTGCGGCTGGAGGTTCTGGAGCTTCTGGTGGTGCTGCTGGAGGTGCTACTGGAGTGGGTGCTCCTGCCGGGGCTGCTGGTGCTGTTCCTGCTGTTTCTAGCGTCGCCGCGCGGCCCCGACCGTACTTCGTTCCGCTCCTGCAGCAGGTTCTTGGTCTTACACCTCCTCCTCCTCCCTTAGAGGGTCCGCAGCCTGTCCGGTCACAGCCACAGCTACAGCCTGCCTCCCCTTTGCCTGCTCCTTCTCCCTACGCTGGTCCGACTGGAGGTCTTACTGAGCGTCGTGAGCCTGCGTCTCGTCCTGTGTCGCCTGTTTGTACTGAGCGCGCTGGTGGTCGCGGGTCGCGTCAGCGTCCTCCTCCTGTCCCTGGCACGCACCGGATGTCCCTGCGTCCGTCCACTGCTCCTCTGCGTGCCCCTTTGCCTTCTCCTCCTGCTTCCTCTCTTCCTGCTCTTGCCGACCCGGAGTCGGACGCCCTTCGTGCTGCCTGTCCTACTGTCACGCGTCTCCTGGCTACTGCTGTCACTGACCCCTCCTTCGAGTCGTCTGCTGCGTCTGCCCTTGTCACTGAGCTTGTCGACTTTGCTGCGCGCTGTCGTCTAGACTACGCTGCTCGTCTTGTCACTGAGTCTGAGTCCGCCTGTCCTCCGTCCGTCGGGGGTGAGTGTGCCCTTGGCACGGACGTCCTTGAGGACAGGCAGGAGGAGTTCCAGTGTCTGGCCGCCGCTTCACCTCGTCTCGCGTCTGTACTGCTAGCCCCTGAGGGAGACCCGGATGCACCAGACATCCCGACTCCGCGCTCCTACGCGGAGGCGATAGAGGGTCCCTACTCCTCTCAGTGGCAGGCAGCTATGGATGCAGAGATGGCTTCCTGGAAGTCCACAGGCACCTACGTTGACGCTGTTCCCCCTCCTGGGGCGAACATCGTCAGTGGCATGTGGATTTTCAGGGTGAAGCGGCCGCCGGGTTCTCCGCCTATCTTCAAGGCGCGTTACGTGGCTCGTGGCTTCAGTCAGCGGCAGGGGGTTGACTACTTTCAGACCTTCTCCCCCACCCCGAAGATGACCACTCTTCGGGTTCTGCTACACGTTGCTGCTCACCGTGACTACGAGCTGCACTCTCTCGACTTCAGCACAGCTTTCTTGCAGGGCAGCCTGCACGAGGAGATCTGGCTGCGTCGCCCACCTGGCTTCACTGGGTCTTTCCCTCCTGGTACCCAGTGGAGTCTCCGGCGTCCAGTCTACGGTCTCCGCCAGGCGCCACGTGAGTGGCACGACACACTGAGGACTACGCTGGCGGCACTTGGGTTTGCTCCTTCCACTGCCGACCCGTCGCTGTTTCTGCGCACCGACACCTCTCTGCCGCCGTTCTACATCCTCGTGTACGTCGACGACTTGGTCTTTGCCACAGCTGACACTGCTGGACTCGCCTACGTGAAGTCCGAGCTGCAGAAGAGACACACGTGCACTGACCTGGGTGAACTGCGCAGCTACCTTGGCTTGCAGATCACCCGGGACAGAGCACGCCGCACCATTACCCTGACTCAGTCACACATGGTGCAGCAGGTCCTTCAGCGCTTCGGCTTCACGTACTCCTCGCCTCAGGCCACTCCTCTGCCTACTCGCCACTCGCTCTCAGCTCTGCCTTCGGATGAGTCCGTAGAGTCGAGTGGCCCGTTTGCAGAGCTTGTTGGCTGCCTCATGTACCTGATGACCTGCACACGACCTGACCTCGCATACCCTCTTAGCATTCTCGCACGCTATGTTGCTCCTGGGAGACACCGACCAGAGCACATGGCTGCAGCGAAGAGGGTGGTGCGCTACTTGTGCAGTACGTCGGGCATGGGGCTAGTGCTTGGAGGGCGCAGTCCAGTGGTCCTCACTGGGCACGCAGACGCTTCTTGGGCTGACGACCAGGCTACGCAGCGGTCGTCACAGGGTTACACCTTCAGCCTTGGTTCCGGCTCTGTCTCGTGGCGGGCTACCCGCTCGTCTTCTGTTCTCGGCTCCAGTTGTGAGGCTGAGATCTACGCTGGGGCTATGGCTGCACAGGAGTTACGTTGGCTCACCTACCTGCTGACCGACCTTGGAGAGCAGCCTCGTTCTCCTCCAGTCCTGTACGTAGACAACAAGGCCATGCTGGCCTTGTGTCGAGAGCAGCGACTGGAGCACAGAACGAAGCACATTGCTCTTCGTTACTTTCTTGCTCGTGAGCTACAGCAGCGTGGACAGCTGCGACTTGCGTACGTGGCCTCTGAGGCCAACACTGCTGATGTCTTCACCAAGGCACTTGCGCCTTGTGATCATCAGCGTTGCTGCACGCAGTTGGGTCTTGTGCCTGTCTTGCCTCACTTGCTCTCCTCTTGACCTTGCTTGTACTTTCGCATATATATACTCTTGTTTTTTGTATATCTCTATATATGATCTTGCATGTGAACTGGCCTTGTGGCCTTTGAACTTGTGCTCGGAATGCGTGGTGACTTTGTGATCCACCCTGAGCTTTGCTTTGCTTTGCTTGACTGGTCTTGTGACCCCTTGTTCTCCCCCGCTTTGCCTATGGGGGTGTGTCAGAACTTATAGCTTACTTGTTTCTGTAGGCTATAGTGGGGTATCCCATAGGGGGTACAACCCAATTAGGGTTTCCTATTTGTACTCACTTCGTTCATAGTCATTTCATTCTCGTTCTTTGTTTCCACAGCTAGGCCCTTGTTCTTTTTATTTTGCACACGCTAGGCCCTTGTTCTTGCAATTTTGCCACAT
>CANXME010000974.1:0-60323 GCA_948144175.1 Closterium sp. NIES-65 | reverse complement strand
GTCCACGTCCACGTCCACGTCCACGTCCAGTCCACGTCCACGTCCACGTCCACGTCCACGTCCACGTCCACGTCCACGTCCACGTCCACGTCCACGTCCACGTCCACGTCCACGCACGTCCACGTCCAGTCCACGTCCACGTCCACGTCCACGTCACGTCCACGTCCACGTCCACGTCCACGTCCACGTCCACGTCCACGTCCACGTCCACGTCCACGTTTCCACGTCCACGTCCATGTCCACGTCCACGTCCACGTCCATGTCCACGTCCACGTCCACGTCCACGTCCACGTCCACGTCCACGTCCACGTCCACGTCCACGTCCACGTCCACGTCCATGTCCACGTCCACGTCCACGTCCACGTCCACGTCCATGTCCACGTCCACGTCCACGTCCACGTCCACGTCCACGTCCACGTCCACGTCCACGTCCACGTCCACGTCCACGTCCACGTCCACGTCCATGTCCACGTCCACGTCCACGTCCACGTCCACGTCCACGTCCACGTCCACGTCCACGTCCACGTCCATGTCCACGTCCACGTCCACGTCCACGTCCACGTCCACGTCCACGTCCATCCACGTCCACGTCCACGTCCACGTCCACGTCCACGTCCACGTCCACGTCCACGTCCACGTCCACGTCCACGTCCATGTCCACGTCCACGTCCACGTCCACGTCCACGTCCACGTCCACGTCCACGTCCATGTCCACGTCCACGTCCACGTCCATGTCCACGTCCACGTCCACGTCACGTCCACGTCCACGTCCACGTCCACGTCCACGTCCACGTCCGTCCACGTCCACGTCCACGTCCACGTCCACGTCCACGTCCATGTCCACGTCCACGTCCACGTCCACGTCCACGTCCACGTCCACGTCCACGTCCACGTCCACGTCCACGTCACGTCCACGTCCACGTCCACGTCCACGTCCACGTCCACGTCCACGTCACGTCCACGTCCACGTCCACGTCCACGTCCACGTCCACGTCCACGTCCACGTCCACGTCCACGTCCACGTCACGTCCACGTCCACGTCCACGTCCACGTCCACGTCCACGTCCACGTCCACGTCCACGTCCACGTCCACGTCCACGTCCACGTCCACGTCCACGTCCACGTCCACGTCCACGTCCACGTCCACGTCCACGTCCACGTCCACGTCCACGTCCATGTCCACGTCCACGTCCACGTCCACGTCCACGTCCACGTCCACGTCCACGTCCACGTCCACGTCCACGTCCACGTCCACGTCCACGTCCACGTCACGTCCACGTCCACGTCCACGTCCACGTCCACGTCCACGTCCACGTCCACGTCCATGTCCACGTCCACGTCCACGTCATGTCCACGTCCACGTCCACGTCCACGTCCACGTCCACGTCCACGTCACGTCCACGTCCACGTCCACGTCCATGTCCACGTCCACGTCCACGTCCACGTCCACGTCCACGTCCACGTCCACGTCCACGTCCACGTCCACGTCCACGTCCACGTCCACGTCCACGTCCACGTCCATGTCCACGTCCACGTCCACGTCCACGTCCACGTCCATGTCCACGTCCACGTCCACGTCCACGTCCACGTCCACGTCCACGTCACGTCCACGTCCACGTCCACGTCCATGTCCACGTCCACGTCCACGTCCACGTCCACGTCCATGTCCACGTCCACGTCCACGTCCACGTCCACGTCCACGTCCACGTCCACGTCCACGTCCACGTCCACGTCCACGTCCACGTCCATGTCCACGTCCACGTCCACGTCCACGTCCACGTCCACGTCCACGTCCACGTCCACGTCCACGTCCACGTCCACGTCCACGTCCACGTCCACGTCCACGTCCACGTCCACGTCCATCCACGTCCACGTCCACGTCCACGTCCACGTCCACGTCCATGTCCACGTCCACGTCCACGTCCACGTCCACGTCCACGTCCACGTCCACGTCCACGTCCACGTCCACGTCCACGTCCACGTCCACGTCCACGTCCACGTCCATGTCCACGTCACGTCCACGTCCACGTCCACGTCCACGTCCACGTCCACGTCCACGTCCACGTCCACGTCCACGTCCACGTCCACGTCCACGTCCACGTCCACGTCCACGTCCACGTCCACGTCCACGTCCACGTCCACGTCCACGTCCACGTCCACGTCCACGTCCACGTCCACGTCCACGTCCACGTCCACGTCCACGTCCACGTCCACGTCCACGTCCACGTCCACGTCCACGTCCACGTCCACGTCCACGTCCACGTCCACGTCCACGTCCATGTCCACGTCCACGTCCACGTCCACGTCCACGTCCATGTCCACGTCCACGTCCACGTCCACGTCCACGTCCACGTCCACGTCCACGTCCACGTCCACGTCCACGTCCACGTCCACGTCCACGTCCACGTCCACGTCCATGTCCACGTCCACGTCACGTCCACGTCCACGTCCACGTCCACGTCCACGTCCACGTCCACGTCCACGTCCACGTCCACGTCCACGTCCACGTCCACGTCCACGTCCACGTCCACGTCCAGTCCACGTCCACGTCCACGTCCACGTCCACGTCCACGTCCACGTCCACGTCCACGTCCACGTCCACGTCCACGTCACGTCCACGTCCACGTCCACGTCCACGTCCACGTCCACGTCCACGTCCACGTCCATGTCCACGTCCATGTCCACGTCCACGTCCACGTCCACGTCCACGTCCACGTCCACGTCCACGTCCACGTCCACGTCCACGTCCACGTCCACGTCCACGTCCACGTCCACGTCCACGTCCACGTCCATTCCACGTCCATGTCCACGTCCACGTCCATGTCCACGTCCACGTCCACGTCCACGTCCACGTCCACGTCCACGTCCACGTCCACGTCCACGTCCACGTCCACGTCCACGTCCACGTCCACGTCCACGTCCACGTCCACGTCCACGTCCACGTCCACGTCCACGTCCACGTCCACGTCCACGTCCACGTCCACGTCCACGTCCACGTCCACGTCCACGTCCACGTCCACGTCCACGTCCACGTCCACGTCCACGTCCACGTCCACGTCCACGTGTCCACGTCCACGTCCACGTCCACGTCCACGTCCACGTCCACGTCCACGTCCACGTCCACGTCCACGTCCACGTCCACGTCCACGTCCACGTCCACGTCCACGTCCACGTCCACGTCCACGTCCACGTCCATCCACGTCCACGTCCACGTCCACGTCCACGTCACGTCCACGTCCACGTCCACGTCCACGTCCACGTCCACGTCCACGTCCACGTCCACGTCCACGTCCACGTCCATGTCCACGTCCACGTCCACGTCCACGTCCACGTCCACGTCCACGTCCACGTCCACGTCCATGTCCACGTCCACGTCCACGTCCATGTCCACGTCCACGTCCACTCCACGTCCACGTCCACGTCCACGTCCACGTCCACGTCCACGTCCACGTCCACGTCCACGTCCACGTCCACGTCCACGTCCACGTCCACGTCCACGTCCACGTCCACGTCCACGTCCATGTCCACGTCCACGTCCACGTCCACGTCCACGTCCACGTCCACGTCCACGTCCACGTCCATGTCCACGTCCACGTCCACGTCCACGTCCACGTCCACGTCCACGTCCACGTCACGTCCACGTCCACGTCCACGTCCACGTCCACGTCCACGTCCACGTCCACGTCCACGTCCACGTCCACCCAGTCCACGTCCACGTCCACGTCCACGTCCACGTCCACGTCCATGTCCACGTCCACGTCCACGTCCACGTCCACGTCCACGTCCACGTCCACGTCCACGTCCACGTCCACGTCCACGTCCACGTCCACGTCCACGTCCACGTCCACGTCCACGTCCACGTCCACGTCCACGTCCACGTCCACGTCCACGTCCACGTCCACGTCCACGTCCACGTCCACGTCCACGTCCACGTCCACGTCCACGTCCACGTCCACGTCCACGTCCACGTCCACGTCCACGTCCACGTCCACGTCCACGTCCACGTCCACGTCCACGTCCACGTCACGTCCACGTCCACGTCCACGTCCACGTCCACGTCCACGTCCACGTCCACGTCCACGTCCACGTCCACGTCCACGTCCACGTCCACGTCCACGTCCACGTCCACGTCCACGTCCACGTCCACGTCCACGTCCACGTCCACGTCCAATCCACGTCCACGTCCACACGTCCACGTCCACGTCCACGTCCACGTCCACGTCCACGTCCACGTCCATGTCCACGTCCACGTCCACGTCCACGTCCACGTCCACGTCCACGTCCACGTCCACGTCCACGTCCACGTCCACGTCCACGTCCATGTCCACGTCCACGTCCACGTCCACGTCCACGTCCACGTCCACGTCCACGTCCACGTCCACGTCCACGTCCACGTCCACGTCCACGTCCACGTCCACGTCCACGTCCACGTCCACGTCCACGTCCACGTCCACGTCCACGTCCATGTCCACGTCCACGTCCACGTCCATGTCCACGTCCACGTCCACGTCCACGTCCACGTCCATGTCCACGTCCACGTCCACGTCCACGTCCACGTCCACGTCCACGTCCACGTCCACGTCCATGTCCACGTCCACGTCCACGTCCACGTCCACGTCCACGTCCACGTCCACGTCCACGTCCACGTCCACGTCCATGTCCACGTCCACGTCCACGTCCACGTCCACGTCCACGTCACGTCCACGTCCACGTCCACGTCCACGTCCACGTCCACGTCCACGTCCATGTCCACGTCCACGTCCACGTCCACGTCCACGTCCACGTCCACGTCCACGTCCACGTCCACGTCCACGTCCACGTCCACGTCCACGTCCACGTCCACGTCCACGTCCACGTCCACGTCCACGTCCACGTCCACGTCCACGTCCACGTCCACGTCCACGTCCACGTCCACGTCCACGTCCACGTCACGTCCACGTTACGTGTATATCCACGTCCACGTCCACGTCCACGTCCACGTCCACGTCCACGTCCACGTCCACGTCCACGTCCACGTCCACGTCCACGTCCACGTCCACGTCCACGTCCACGTCCACGTCCACGTCCACGTCCACGTCCACGTCCACGTCCACGTCCACGTCCACGTCCACGTCCACGTCCACGTCCACGTCCACGTCCACGTCCACGTCCACGTCCACGTCCACGTCCACGTCCACGTCCATGTCCACGTCCACGTCCACGTCCACGTCCACGTCCACGTCCACGTCCACGTCCACGTCCACGTCCACGTCCACGTCCACGTCCACGTCCACGTCCACGTCCACGTCCACGTCCACGTCCACGTCCACGTCCACGTCCACGTCCACGTCCACGTCCACGTCCACGTCCACGTCCACGTCCACGTCCACGTCCACGTCCACGTCCACGTCCATGTCCACGTCCACGTCCACGTCCACGTCCACGTCCACGTCCATTCCACGTCACGTCCACGTCCACGTCCACGTCCACGTCCACGTCCACGTCCACGTCCACGTCCACGTCCACGTCCACGTCCACGTCCACGTCCACGTCCACGTCCACGTCCACGTCCACGTCCACGTCCACGTCCACGTCCATGTCCACGTCCACGTCCACGTCCACGTCCACGTCCACGTCCCACGTCCACGTCCACGTCCACGTCCACGTCCACGTCCACGTCCACGTCCACGTCCACGTCCACGTCCACGTCCACGTCCATGTCCACGTCCACGTCCACGTCCACGTCCACGTCCACGTCACGTCCACGTCCACGTCCACGTCCACGTCCACGTCCACGTCCATGTCCACGTCCACGTCCACGTCCACGTCCACGTCCACGTCCACGTCCACGTCCACGTCCACGTCCACGTCCACGTCGTCCACGTCCACGTCCACGTCCACGTCCACGTCCACGTCCACGTCCACGTCCACGTCCACGTCCACGTCCACGTCCACGTCCACGTCCACGTCCACGTCCACGTCCAGTCCACGTCCACGTCCACGTCCACGTCCACGTCCACGTCCACGTCCACGTCCACGTCCACGTCCACGTCCACGTCCACGTCCACGTCCACGTCCACGTCCACGTCCACTCCACGTCCACGTCCACGTCCACGTCCACGTCCCCGTCCACCACCACCCACCCGTCCACGTCCACGTCCACGTCCACGTCCACGTCCACGTCCACGTCCATGTCCACGTCCACGTCCACGTCCACGTCCACGTCCATGTCCACGTCCACGTCCACGTCCACGTCCACGTCCACGTCCACGTCCACGTCCACGTCCACGTCCACGTCCACGTCCACGTCCCAGTCCACGTCCACGTCCACGTCCACGTCCATGTCCACGTCCACGTCCACGTCCACGTCCATGTCCACGTCCACGTCCACGTCCACGTCCACGTCCACGTCCACGTCCATCCACGTCCACGTCCACGTCCACGTCCACGTCCATGTCACGTCCACGTCCACGTCCACGTCCACGTCCATGTCCACGTCCACGTCCACGTCCATGTCACGTCCACGTCCATGTCCACGTCCACGTCCACGTCCACGTCCACGTCCACGTCCACGTCCACGTCCACGTCCACGTCCACGTCCACGTCCACGTCCACGTCCACGTCCACGTCCATGTCCACGTCCACGTCCACGTCCACGTCCACGTCCACGTCCACGTCCACGTCCACGTCCACGTCCACGTCCACGTCCACGTCCACGTCCACGTCCACGTCCACGTCCACGTCCACGTCCACGTCCACGTCCACGTCCACGTCCACGTCCACGTCCACGTCCACGTCCATGTCCACGTCCACGTCCACGTCCACGTCCACGTCCACGTCCATGTCACGTCCACGTCCACGTCCACGTCCACGTCCACGTCCACGTCCACGTCCACGTCCACGTCCATGTCCACGTCCACGTCCACGTCCACGTCCACGTCCACGTCCACGTCCACGTCCACGTCCACGTCCACGTCCACGTCCACGTCCACGTCCACGTCCACGTCCACGTCCACGTCCACGTCCACGTCCACGTCCACGTCCACGTCCACGTCCACGTCCACGTCCACGTCCACGTCCATGTCCACTCGTCCACGTCCACGTCCACGTCCACGTCCACGTCCACGTCCACGTCCACGTCCATGTCCACGTCCACGTGTCCACGTCCACGTCCACGTCCACGTCCACGTCCATGTCCACGTCCACGTCCACGTCCACGTCCACGTCCACGTCCACGTCCACGTCCACGTCCACGTCCACGTCCACGTCCACGTCCACGTCCACGTCCACGTCCACGTCCACGTCCACGTCCACGTCCACGTCCACGTCCACGTCCACGTCCACGTCCACGTCCACGTCCACGTCCACGTCCACGTCCATGTCCACGTCCACGTCCACGTCCACGTCCACGTCCACGTCCACGTCCACGTCCACGTCCATGTCCACGTCCACGTCCACGTCCACGTCCACGTCCACGTCCACGTCCACGTCCACGTCCACGTCCACGTCCACGTCCACGTCCACGTCCACGTCCACGTCCACGTCCACGTCCACGTCCACGTCCACGTCCACGTCATGTCCACGTCCACGTCCACGTCCACGTCCACGTCCACGTCCACGTCACGTCCGTCCACGTCCACGTCCACGTCCACGTCCACGTCCACGTCCACGTCCACGTCCACGTCCACGTCCACGTCCAGTCCACGTCCACGTCCATGTCCACGTCCACGTCCACGTCACGTCCACGTCCACGTCCACGTCCACGTCCATGTCCACGTCCACGTCCACGTCCACGTCACGTCCACGTCCACGTCCACGTCCACGTCCACGTCCACGTCCACGTCCACGTCCACGTCCACGTCCACGTCCACGTCCACGTCCACGTCCACGTCCACGTCCACGTCCACGTCCACGTCCACGTCCACGTCCACGTCCACGTCCACGTCCACGTCCACGTCCACGTCCACGTCCATGTCCACGTCCACGTCCACGTCCATGTCCACGTCCACGTCCATGTCCACGTCCATGTCCACGTCCACGTCCACGTCCACGTCCACGTCCACGTCCACGTCCACGTCCACGTCCACGTCCACGTCCACGTCCACGTCCACGTCCACGTCCACGTCCACGTCCACGTCCACGTCCACGTCCACGTCCACGTCCATGTCCACGTCCACGTCCATGTCCACGTCCACGTCCACGTCCACGTCCACGTCACGTCCACGTCCACGTCCACGTCCACGTCCACGTCCACGTCCACGTCCACGTCCACGTCCACGTCCACGTCCACGTCCACGTCCACGTCCACGTCCACGTCCACGTCCACGTCCACGTCCACGTCCACGTCCACGTCCACGTCCACGTCCACGTCCACGTCCACGTCCACGTCCACGTCCACGTCCACGTCCACGTCCACGTCCACGTCCACGTCCACGTCCACGTCCACGTCCACGTCCACGTCCACGTCCACGTCCACGTCCACGTCCACGTCCACGTCCACGTCCACGTCCACGTCCACGTCCACGTCCACGTCCACGTCCACGTCCACGTCCACGTCCACGTCCACGTCCACGTCCACGTCCACGTCCACGTCCACGTCCACGTCCACGTCCACGTCCATGTCCACGTCCACGTCCACGTCCACGTCCACGTCCACGTCCACGTCCACGTCCACGTCCACGTCCACGTCCACGTCCACGTCCACGTCCACGTCCACGTCCACGTCCACGTCCACGTCCACGTCCACGTCCACGTCCACGTCCACGTCCATCCACGTCCACGTCCACGTCCACGTCCACGTCCACGTCCACGTCCACGTCCCCATGTCCACGTCCACGTCCACGTCCACGTCCACGTCCACGTCCACGTCCACGTCCACGTCCACGTCCACGTCCACGTCCACGTCCACGTCCATGTCCACGTCCACGTCCACGTCCACGTCCATGTCACACGTCCACGTCCACGTCCACGTCCATGTCCACGTCCACGTCCACGTCCACGTCCACGTCCACGTCCACGTCCACGTCCACGTCCACGTCCATGTCCACGTCCACGTCCACGTCCACGTCCATGTCCACGTCCACGTCCACGTCCATGTCCACGTCCACGTCCACGTCCACGTCCATGTCCACGTCCACGTCCACGTCCACGTCCACGTCCACGTCCACGTCCACGTCCACGTCCACGTCCACGTCCACGTCCACGTCCACGTCCACGTCCACGTCCACGTCCACGTCCACGTCCACGTCCACGTCCACGTCCACGTCCACGTCCACGTCCACGTCCACGTCCACGTCCACGTCCACGTCCACGTCCACGTCCACGTCCACGTCCACGTCCACGTCCACGTCCACGTCCACGTCCACGTCCACGTCCATGTCCACGTCCACGTCCACGTCCACGTCCACGTCCACGTCCACGTCCACGTCCACGTCCACGTCCACGTCCACGTCCACGTCCACGTCCACGTCCACGTCCACGTCCACGTCCACGTCACGTCCACGTCCACGTCCACGTCCACGTCCACGTCCACGTCCACGTCCACGTCCACGTCCACGTCCACGTCCACGTCCACGTCCACGTCCACGTCCACGTCCATGTCCACGTCCACGTCCACGTCCACGTCCACGTCCACGTCCACGTCCACGTCCACGTCCACGTCCACGTCCACGTCCACGTCCACGTCCACATCCACGTCCACGTCCACGTCCACGTCCACGTCCACGTCCACGTCCATGTCCACGTCCACGTCCACGTCCACGTCCACGTCCACGTCCACGTCCCGTCCACGTCCACGTCCACGTCCACGTCCACGTCCACGTCCACGTCCACGTCCACGTCCACGTCCACGTCCACGTCCACGTCCACGTCCACGTCCACGTCCACGTCCACGTCCACGTCCCCACGTCCACGTCCACGTCCACGTCCACGTCCACGTCCACGTCCACGTCCACGTCCACGTTCACGTCCATGTCCACGTCCACGTCCACGTCCATGTCCACGTCCACGTCCACGTCCACGTCCACGTCCACGTCCACGTCCACGTCCACGTCCACGTCCACGTCCACGTCCACGTCCACGTCCACGTCCACGTCCACGTCCACGTCCATGTCCACGTCCACGTCCACGTCCACGTCCACGTCCACGTCCACGTCCACGTCCACGTCCACGTCCACGTCCACGTCCACGTCCACGTCCACGTCCACGTCCACGTCCACGTCCACGTCCACGTCCACGTCCACGTCCACGTCCACGTCCACGTCCACGTCCACGTCCACGTCCACGTCCACGTCCACGTCCACGTCCACGTCCACGTCCACGTCCACGTCCACGTCCACGTCCACGTCCACGTCCACGTCCACGTCCACGTCCACGTCCATGTCCACGTCCACGTCCACGTCACGTCCACGTCCACGTCCACGTCCACGTCCACGTCCACGTCACGTCCACGTCCACGTCCACGTCCACGTCCACGTCCACGTCCATGTCCACGTCCACGTCCACGTCCACGTCCACGTCCACGTCCACGTCCATGTCCACGTCCACGTCCACGTCCACGTCCACGTCCACGTCCACGTCCACGTCCACGTCCACGTCCACGTCCACGTCCACGTCCACGTCCACGTCCACGTCCACGTCCACGTCCACGTCCACGTCCACGTCCACGTCCACGTCCACGTCCATGTCCACGTCCACGTCCACGTCCACGTCCACGTCCACAGTCCACGTCCACGTCCACGTCCACGTCCACGTCCACGTCCACGTCCACGTCCACGTCCACGTCCACGTCCACGTCCACGTCCACGTCCACGTCCACGTCCACGTCCACGTCCACGTCCACGTCCACGTCCACGTCCACTCCACGTCCACGTCCACGTCACGTCCACGTCCACGTCCACGTCCACACGTCCACGTCCACGTCCACGTCCACGTCCACGTCCACGTCCACGTCCACGTCCACGTCCACGTCCACGTCCACGTCCACGTCCACGTCCACGTCACGTCCACGTCCACGTCCACGTCCACGTCCACGTCCACGTCCATGTCCACGTCCACGTCCACGTCCACGTCCATGTCCACGTCCACGTCCACGTCCACGTCCACGTCCACGTCCACGTCCACGTCCACGTCCACGTCCACGTCCACGTCCACGTCCACGTCCACGTCCACGTCCACGTCCACGTCCACGTCCACGTCCACGTCCACGTCCACGTCCACGTCCACGTCCACGTCCACGTCCACGTCCACGTCCACGTCCACGTCCACGTCCACGTCCACGTCCACGTCCACGTCCACGTCCACGTCCACGTCCACGTCCACGTCCACGTCCACGTCCACGTCCATGTCCACGTCCACGTCCACGTCCACGTCCACGTCCACGTCCACGTCCACGTCCACGTCCACGTCCACGTCCACGTCCACGTCCACGTCCACGTCCACGTCCACGTCCACGTCCACGTCCACGTCCACGTCCACGTCCACGTCCACGTCCACGTCCACGTCCACGTCCACGTCCACGTCCACGTCCACGTCCACGTCCACGTCCATGTCCACGTCCACGTCCACACGTCCACGTCCACGTCCACGTCCACGTCCACGTCCACGTCCACGTCCACGTCCACGTCCACGTCCATGTCCACGTCCACGTCCACGTCCACGTCCACGTCCACGTCCGTCCACGTCCACGTCACGTCCACGTCCACGTCCACGTCCACGTCCACGTCCACGTCCACGTCCACGTCCACGTCCACGTCCACGTCACGTCCACGTCCACGTCCACGTCCACGTCCACGTCCACGTCCACGTCCACGTCCACGTCCACGTCCACGTCCACGTCCACGTCCACGTCCACGTCCACGTCCACGTCCACGTCCACGTCCATGTCCACGTCCACGTCCACGTCCACGTCCACGTCCACGTCCACGTCCACGTCCACGTCCACGTCCACGTCCACGTCCACGTCCACGTCCACGTCCACGTCCACGTCCACGTCCACGTCCACGTCCACGTCCCACACGTCCACGTCCACGTCCACGTCCACGTCCACGTCCACGTCCACGTCCATGTCCACGTCCACGTCCACGTCCACGTCCATGTCCACGTCCACGTCCACGTCCACGTCCACGTCCACGTCCACGTCCACGTCCACGTCCACGTCCACGTCCACGTCCACGTCCACGTCCACGTCCACGTCCACGTCCACGTCCACGTCCACGTCCACGTCCACGTCCACGTCCACGTCCACGTCCACGTCCACGTCCACGTCCACGTCCACGTCCTGTCCACGTCCACGTCCACGTCCACGTCCACGTCCACGTCCACGTCCACGTCCACGTCCACGTCCACGTCCATGTCCACGTCCACGTCCACGTCCAGTCCACGTCCACGTCCACGTCCACGTCCATGTCCACGTCCACGTCCACGTCCACGTCCATGTCCACGTCCACGTCCACGTCCACGTCCACGTCCACGTCCACGTCCACGTCCACGTCCACGTCCACGTCCACGTCCACGTCCACGTCCACGTCCACGTCCACGTCCACGTCCACGTCCATGTCCACGTCCACGTCCACGTCCACGTCCACGTCCACGTCCACGTCCACGTCCACGTCCACGTCCACGTCCACGTCCACGTCCACGTCCACGTCCACGTCCACGTCCACGTCCACGTCACGTCCACGTCCACGTCCACGTCCACGTCCACGTCCACGTCCATGTCCACGTCCACGTCCACGTCCACGTCCACGTCCACGTCCACGTCCACGTCCATGTCCACGTCCACGTCCACGTCCACGTCCACGTCCACGTCCACGTCCACGTCCACGTCCACGTCCACGTCCACGTCCACGTCCACGTCCACGTCCACGTCCATGTCCACGTCCACGTCCACGTCCACGTCCACGTCCACGTCCACGTCCACGTCCACGTCCACGTCCACGTCCACGTCCACGTCCACGTCCACGTCCACGTCCATGTCCACGTCCATGTCCACGTCCACGTCCACGTCCATGTCCACGTCCACGTCCACGTCCACGTCCACGTCCACGTCCACGTCCACGTCCACGTCCATGTCCACGTCCACGTCCACGTCCATGTCCACGTCCACGTCCACGTCCACGTCCACGTCCACGTCCACGTCCACGTCCACGTCCACGTCCACGTCCATGTCCACGTCCACGTCCACGTCCACGTCCACGTCCACGTCCACGTCCACGTCCAGTCCACGTCCACGTCCACGTCCACGTCCACGTCCACGTCCACGTCCACGTCCACGTCCACGTCACGTCCACGTCCACGTCCACGTCCACGTCCACGTCCACGTCCACGTCCACGTCCACGTCCACGTCCACGTCCACGTCCACGTCCACGTCCACGTCCACGTCCACGTCCACGTCCACGTCCATGTCCACGTCCACGTCCACGTCCACGTCCCACGTCCACGTCCACGTCCATGTCCACGTCCACGTCCACGTCCACGTCCACGTCCACGTCCACGTCCACGTCCACGTCCACGTCCACGTCCACGTCCATGTCCACGTCCACGTCCACGTCCACGTCCACGTCCACGTCCACGTCCACGTCCACGTCCACGTCCACGTCCACGTCCACGTCCACGTCCACGTCCACGTCCACGTCCACGTCCATCACGTCCACGTCCACGTCCACGTCCACGTCCACGTCCACGTCCACGTCCACGTCCACGTCCACGTCCACGTCCACGTCCACGTCCACGTCCACGTCCATGTCCACGTCCACGTCCACGTCCACGTCCACGTCCACGTCCACGTCCACGTCCACGTCCACGTCCACGTCCACGTCCACGTCCACGTCCACGTCCACGTCCACGTCCACGTCCACGTCCACGTCCACGTCCACGTCCACGTCCACGTCCACGTCCACGTCCACGTCCATGTCCACGTCCACGTCCACGTCCCACGTCCACGTCCACGTCCACGTCCACGTCCACGTCACGTCCACGTCCACGTCCAGTCCACGTCCACGTCCACGTCACGTCCACGTCCACGTCCACGTCCATGTCCACGTCCATGTCCACGTCCACGTCCACGTCCACGTCCAGTCCACGTCCACGTCCACGTCCACGTCCACGTCCACGTCCACGTCCACGTCCACGTCACGTCCACGTCCACGTCCACGTCCACGTCCACGTCCACGTCCACGTCCACGTCCACGTCCACGTCCATGTCCACGTCCACGTCCACGTCCACGTCCACGTCACGTCCACGTCCACGTCCACGTCCACGTCCACGTCCACGTCCACGTCCATGTCCACGTCCACGTCCACGTCCACGTCCACGTCCACGTCCACGTCCACGTCCACGTCCACGTCCACGTCCACGTCCACGTCCACGTCCACGTCCACGTCCACGTCCATGTCCACGTCCACGTCCACGTCCACGTCCACGTCCACGTCCACGTCCACGTCCACGTCCACGTCCATGTCCACGTCCACGTCCACGTCCACGTCCACGTCCATGTCCACGTCCACGTCCACGTCCACGTCCACGTCCACGTCCACGTCCACGTCCACGTCCACGTCCACGTCCACGTCCACGTCCACGTCCACGTCCACGTCCACGTCCACGTCCACGTCCACGTCCACCACGTCCACGTCCACGTCCACGTCCACGTCCACGTCCACGTCCACGTCCACGTCCACGTCCACGTCCACGTCCACGTCCACGTCCACGTCCACGTCCACGTCCACGTCCACGTCCACGTCCACGTCCACGTCCACGTCCGTCCACGTCCACGTCCACGTCCACGTCCACGTCCACGTCCACGTCCACGTCCACGTCCACGTCCACGTCCACGTCCACGTCCACGTCCACGTCCACGTCCATGTCCACGTCCACGTCCATGTCCACGTCCACGTCCACGTCCACGTCCACGTCCACGTCCACGTCCACGTCCACGTCCACGTCCACGTCCACGTCCACGTCCACGTCCACGTCCATGTCCACGTCCACGTCCACGTCCACGTCCACGTCCATGTCCACGTCCACGTCCACGTCCACGTCCATGTCCACGTCCACGTCCACGTCCACGTCCACGTCCATGTCCACGTCCACGTCCACGTCCACGTCCACGTCCATGTCCACGTCCACGTCCACGTCCACGTCCACGTCCATGTCCACGTCCACGTCCACGTCCACGTCCACGTCCACGTCCACGTCCACGTCCACGTCCATGTCCACGTCACGTCCACGTCCACGTCCACGTCCACGTCCACGTCCACGTCCACGTCCACGTCCATGTCCACGTCCACGTCCACGTCCACGTCCACGTCCACGTCCACGTCCACGTCCATGTCCACGTCCACGTCCACGTCCACGTCCACGTCCACGTCCACGTCCACGTCCACGTCCACGTCCACGTCCACGTCCACGTCCATGTCCACGTCCACGTCCACGTCCACGTCCACGTCCACGTCCATGTCCACGTCCACGTCCACGTCCACGTCCACACGTCCATGTCCACGTCCACGTCCACGTCACGTCCACGTCCACGTCCACGTCCACGTCCACGTCCACGTCCACGTCCATGTCCACGTCCACGTCCACGTCCACGTCCATGTCCACGTCCACGTCCACGTCCACGTCCACGTCCACGTCCACGTCCACGTCCACGTCCACGTCCACGTCCACGTCCACGTCCACGTCCACGTCCACGTCCACGTCCATGTCCACGTCCACGTCCACGTCCACGTCCACGTCCACGTCCACGTCCACGTCCACGTCCACGTCCACGTCCACGTCCACGTCCACGTCCACGTCCACGTCCACGTCCACGTCCACGTCCATGTCCACGTCCACGTCCACGTCCACGTCCACGTCCACGTCCACGTCCATGTCCACGTCCACGTCCACGTCCACGTCCACGTCCACGTCCACGTCCACGTCCACGTCCACGTCCACGTCCACGTCCACGTCCACGTCCACGTCCACGTCCACGTCCATGTCCACGTCCACGTCCACGTCCACGTCCACGTCCACGTCCACGTCCACGTCCACGTCCACGTCCACGTCCACGTCCACGTCCACGTCCACGTCCACGTCCACGTCCACGTCCACGTCCACGTCCACGTCCACGTCCATGTCCACGTCCACGTCCACGTCCACGTCCATGTCCACGTCCACGTCCACGTCCACGTCCACGTCCATGTCCACGTCCACGTCCACGTCCACGTCCACGTCCACGTCCACGTCCATGTCCACGTCCACGTCCACGTCCATGTCCACGTCCACGTCCACGTCCACGTCCATGTCCACGTCCACGTCCACGTCCACGTCCATGTCCACGTCCACGTCACGTCCATGTCCACGTCCACGTCCACGTCCACGTCCACGTCCACGTCCATGTCCACGTCCACGTCCACGTCCACGTCACGTCCACGTCCACGTCCACGTCCACGTCCACGTCCACGTCCACGTCCACGTCCACGTCCACGTCCACGTCCACGTCCACGTCCACGTCCACGTCCACGTCCACGTCCACGTCCACGTCCACGTCCACGTCCACGTCCACGTCCACGTCCACGTCCACGTCCACGTCCACGTCCATGTCCACGTCCACGTCCACGTCCACGTCCACGTCCACGTCCACGTCCATGTCCACGTCCACGTCCACGTCCACGTCCACGTCCACGTCCACGTCCACGTCCACGTCCACGTCCACGTCCACGTCCACGTCCACGTCCACGTCCACGTCCACGTCCACGTCCACGTCCACGTCCACGTCCACGTCCACGTCCACGTCCACGTCCATGTCCACGTCCACGTCCACGTCCACGTCCACGTCCACGTCCACGTCCACGTGTCCACGTCCACGTCCACGTCCACGTCCACGTCCACGTCCACGTCCACGTCCACGTCCACGTCCACGTCCACGTCCACGTCCACGTCCACGTCCCGTCCACGTCCACGTCCACGTCCACCACGTCCACGTCCACGTCCACGTCCACGTCCACGTCCACGTCCACGTCCACGTCCACGTCCACGTCCACGTCCACGTCCACGTCCACGTCCACGTCCACGTCCACGTCCACGTCCACGTCCACGTCCACGTCCATGTCCACGTCCACGTCCACGTCCACGTCCACGTCCACGTCCACGTCCATGTCCACGTCCACGTCCATGTCCACGTCCACGTCCACGTCCACGTCCACGTCCACGTCCACGTCCACGTCCATGTCCACGTCCACGTCCACGTCCAGTCCACGTCCACGTCCACGTCCACGTCCACGTCCACGTCCACGTCCACGCACGTCCACGTCCACGTCCACGTCCACGTCCACGTCCATGTCCACGTCCACGTCCACGTCCACGTCCACGTCCACGTCCACGTCCACGTCCACGTCCACGTCCACGTCCACGTCCACGTCCATCCACGTCCACGTCCACGTCCACGTCCACGTCACGTCCACGTCCACGTCCACGTCCACGTCCACGTCCACGTCCACGTCCACGTCCACGTCCACGTCCACGTCCACGTCCACGTCCACGTCCATGTCCACGTCCACGTCCACGTCCACGTCCACGTCCACGTCCATGTCCACGTCCACGTCCACGTCCACGTCCACGTCCACGTCCACGTCCATGTCCACGTCCACGTCCACGTCCACGTCCACGTCCACGTCCACGTCCACGTCACGTCCACGTCCAGTCCACGTCCACGTCCACGTCCACGTCCACGTCCACGTCCACGTCCACGTCCACGTCCACGTCCACGTCCACGTCCACGTCCACGTCCACGTCCACGTCCACGTCCACGTCCACGTCCACGTCCACGTCCACGTCCACGTCCACGTCCACGTCCACGTCCACGTCCATGTCCACGTCCACGTCCACGTCCACGTCCACGTCCACGTCCACGTCCATGTCCACGTCCACGTCCACGTCCACGTCCACGTCCACGTCCACGTCCACGTCCACGTCCACGTCCACGTCCACGTCCACGTCCACGTCCACGTCCACGTCCACGTCCACGTCCACGTCCACGTCCACGTCCACGTCCAGTCCACGTCCACGTCCACGTCCACGTCCACGTCCACGTCCACGTCCACGTCCACGTCCACGTCCACGTCCACGTCCACGTCCACGTCCATGTCCACGTCCACGTCCACGTCCACGTCCACGTCCATGTCCACGTCCACGTCCACGTCCACGTCCACGTCCACGTCCACGTCCATGTCCACGTCCACGTCCACGTCCACGTCCACGTCCACGTCCACGTCCACGTCCACGTCCACGTCCACGTCCACGTCCACGTCCACGTCCACGTCCACGTCCACGTCCACGTCCACGTCCATGTCCACGTCCACGTCCACGTCCACGTCCACGTCCACGTCCACGTCCACGTCCACGTCCATGTCCACGTCCACGTCCACGTCCACGTCCACGTCCACGTCCACGTCCACGTCCACGTCCACGTCCACGTCCACGTCCACGTCCAGTCCACGTCCACGTCCACGTCCACGTCCACGTCCACGTCCACGTCCACGTCCACGTCCACGTCCACGTCCACCACCACGTCCACGTCCACGTCCACGTCCACGTCCAGTCCACGTCCACGTCCACGTCCACGTCCACGTCCACGTCCACGTCCACGTCACGTCCACGTCCACGTCCACGTCCACGTCCACGTCCACGTCCACGTCCACGTCCACGTCCACGTCCACGTCCACGTCCACGTCCACGTCCACGTCCACGTCCACGTCCACGTCACGTCCACGTCCACGTCCATGTCCACGTCCACGTCCACGTCCACGTCCACGTCCACGTCCACGTCCACGTCCACGTCCACGTCCACGTCCACGTCCACGTCCACGTCCACGTCCAGTCCACGTCCACGTCCACGTCCACGTCCACGTCCACGTCCACGTCCACGTCCACGTCCACGTCCACGTCCACGTCCACGTCCACGTCCATGTCCACGTCCACGTCCACGTCCACGTCCACGTCCACGTCCACGTCCACGTCCATGTCCACGTCCACGTCCACGTCCACGTCCACGTCCACGTCCACGTCCATGTCCACGTCCACGTCCACGTCCAGTCCACGTCCACGTCCACGTCCACGTCCACGTCCACGTCCACGTCCACGTCACGTCCACGTCCACGTCCACGTCCACGTCCACGTCCACGTCCACGTCCACGTCCACGTCCACGTCCACGTCCACGTCCACGTCCACGTCCACGTCCATGTCCACGTCCACGTCCACGTCCACGTCCACGTCCCGTCCACGTCCACGTCCACGTCCACGTCCACGTCCACGTCCACGTCCATGTCCACGTCCACGTCCACGTCCACGTCCACGTCCACGTCCACGTCCATGTCCACGTCCACGTCCACGTCCATGTCCACGTCCACGTCCACGTCCACGTCCACGTCCACGTCCACGTCCACGTCCACGTCCATGTCCACGTCCACGTCCACGTCCACGTCCACGTCCACGTCCACGTCCACGTCCACGTCCACGTCCACGTCCATGTCCACTCCACGTCCACGTCCACGTCCAGTCCACGTCCACGTCCACGTCCACGTCCACGTCCACGTCCACGTCCACGTCCACGTCCACGTCACGTCCACGTCCACGTCCACGTCCACGTCCACGTCCACGTCCACGTCCACGTCCACGTCCACGTCCACGTCCACGTCCATGTCCATGTCCACGTCCACGTCCACGTCCACGTCACGTCCATGTCCACGTCCACGTCCACGTCCACGTCCACGTCCACGTCCACGTCCATGTCCACGTCCACGTCCACGTCCACGTCCACGTCCATGTCCACGTCCACGTCCACGTCCACGTCCACGTCCATGTCCACGTCCACGTCCACGTCCACGTCCACGTCCACGTCCACGTCCACGTCCACACGTCCACGTCCACGTCCACGTCCACGTCCACGTCCACGTCCACGTCCACGTCCACGTCCACGTCCACGTCCACGTCCACGTCCACGTCCACGTCCACGTCCACGTCCACGTCCACGTCCACGTCCACGTCCACGTCCACGTCCACGCCCACGTCCACGTCCACGTCCACGTCCACGTCCACGTCCACGTCCACGTCCACGTCCACGTCCACGTCCACGTCCACGTCCACGTCCACGTCCACGTCCACGTCCACGTCCACGTCCACGTCCACGTCCACGTCCACGTCCACGTCCACGTCCACGTCCACGTCCACGTCCACGTCCACGTCCACGTCCACGTCCACGTCCACGTCCACGTCCACGTCCAGTCCACGTCCACGTCCACGTCCACGTCCACGTCCACGTCCACGTCCAGTCCACGTCCACGTCCACGTCACGTCCACGTCCACGTCCACGTCCACGTCCACGTCCACGTCCACGTCCACGTCACGTCCACGTCCACGTCCACGTCCATGTCCACGTCCACGTCCACGTCCATGTCCACGTCCACGTCCACGTCCACGTCCACGTCCACGTCCACGTCCACGTCCACGTCCACGTCCACGTCCACGTCCAGTCCACGTCCACGTCCACGTCCACGTCCACGTCCACGTCCACGTCCACGTCCACGTCCACGTCCACGTCCACGTCCACGTCCACGTCCACGTCCACGTCCACGTCCACGTCCACGTCCACGTCCACGTCCACGTCCACGTCCACGTCCACGTCCACGTCCACGTCCACGTCCACGTCCACGTCCACGTCCACGTCCACGTCCACGTCCACGTCCACGTCCACGTCCACGTCCACGTCCATGTCCACGTCCACGTCCACGTCCACGTCCACGTCCACGTCCACGTCCACGTCCACGTCCACGTCCACGTCCATGTCCACGTCCACGTCCACGTCCACGTCCACGTCCACGTCCACGTCCACGTCCATGTCCACGTCCACGTCCACGTCCACGTCCATGTCCACGTCCACGTCCACGTCCACGTCCACGTCCACGTCCACGTCCACGTCCATGTCCACGTCCACGTCCACGTCCACGTCCACGTCCACGTCCACGTCCACGTCCACGTCCACGTCCACGTCCACGTCCACGTCCACGTCCACGTCCACGTCCACGTCCACGTCCACGTCCATTCCACGTCCACGTCCATGTCCACGTCCACGTCCACGTCCACGTCCACGTCCACGTCCACGTCCACGTCCACGTCCACGTCCACGTCCACGTCCACGTCCACGTCCACGTCCACGTCCACGTCCATGTCCACGTCCACGTCCACGTCCACGTCCACGTCCACGTCCACGTCCACGTCCACGTCCACGTCCACGTCCATGTCCACGTCCACGTCCACGTCCACGTCCACGTCCATGTCCACGTCCACGTCCACGTCCACGTCCACGTCCACGTCCACGTCCACGTCCACGTCCACGTCCACGTCCACGTCCACGTCCACGTCCACGTCCACGTCCACGTCCACGTCCACGTCCACGTCCACGTCCACGTCCACGTCCACGTCCACGTCCACGTCCACGTCCACGTCCACGTCCACGTCCACGTCCACGTCCACGTCACGTCCACGTCCACGTCCACGTCCACGTCCACGTCCACGTCCACGTCCATGTCCACGTCCACGTCCACGTCCACGTCCACGTCCACGTCCACGTCCACGTCCACGTCCACGTCCACGTCCACGTCCACGTCCACGTCCACGTCCACGTCCACGTCCACGTCCACGTCCACGTCCACGTCCACGTCCACGTCCATGTCCACGTCCACGTCCACGTCCATGTCCACGTCCACGTCCACGTCCACGTCCACGTCCACGTCCATGTCCACGTCCACGTCCACGTCCATGTCCACGTCCACGTCCACGTCCACGTCCACGTCCACGTCCACGTCCACGTCCACGTCCACGTCCACGTCCACGTCCACGTCCACGTCCACGTCCACGTCCACGTCCACGTCCACGTCCACGTCCATGTCCACGTCCACGTCCACGTCCACGTCCACGTCCACGTCCACGTCCACGTCCACGTCCACGTCCACGTCCACGTCCACGTCCACGTCCACGTCCACGTCCACGTCCATGTCCACGTCCACGTCCACGTCCACGTCCATGTCCACGTCCACGTCCACGTCCACGTCCACGTCCACGTCCACGTCCACGTCCACGTCCACGTCCACGTCCACGTCCACGTCCATGTCCACGTCCACGTCCACGTCCACGTCCATGTCCATGTCCACGTCCATGTCCACGTCCAACGTCCACGTCCATGTCCACGTCCATGTCCACGTCCATGTCCACGTCCACGTCCACGTCCATGTCCACGTCCACGTCCACGTCCACGTCCACGTCCACGTCCACGTCCACGTCCATGCCACGTCCACGTCCATGTCCACGTCCACGTCCACGTCCACGTCCACGTCCACGTCCACGTCCATGTCCACGTCCACGTCCACGTCCACGTCCACGTCCACGTCCATGTCCACGTCCACGTCCACGTCCACGTCCACGTCCACGTCCACGTCCACGTCCACGTCCATGTCCACGTCCAGTCCACGTCCACGTCCACGTCCATGTCCACGTCCACGTCCACGTCCACGTCCATGTCCACGTCCACGTCCACGTCCACGTCCATGTCCACGTCCATGTCCACGTCCACGTCCACGTCCACGTCCACGTCCATGTCCACGTCCACGTCCACGTCCATGTCCACGTCCACGTCCACGTCCACGTCCACGTCCACGTCCACGTCCACGTCCACGTCCACGTCCACGTCCACGTCCACGTCCACGTCCATGTCCACGTCCACGTCCACGTCCATGTCCACGTCCACGTCCACGTCCACGTCCACGTCCACGTCCACGTCCACGTCCATGTCCACGTCCACGTCCACGTCCACGTCCACGTCCACGTCCACGTCCACGTCCACGTCCACGTCCACGTCCACGTCCACGTCCACGTCCACGTCCACGTCCACGTCCACGTCCACGTCCATGTCCACGTCCACGTCCACGTCCACGTCCACGTCCACGTCCACGTCCACGTCCATGTCCACGTCCATGTCCACGTCCACGTCCACGTCCACGTCCATGTCCACGTCCACGTCCACGTCCACGTCCACGTCCACGTCCACGTCCACGTCCACGTCCACGTCCACGTCCACGTCCACGTCCACGTCCACGTCCACGTCCACGTCCACGTCCACGTCCACGTCCACGTCCACGTCCACGTCCACGTCCACGTCCACGTCCACGTCCACGTCCACGTCCACGTCCACGTCCACGTCCACGTCCACGTCCACGTCCATGTCCACGTCCACGTCCACGTCCACGTCCAAGTCCACGTCCACGTCCACGTCCACGTCCATGTCCACGTCCACGTCCACGTCCACGTCCATGTCCACGTCCACGTCCACGTCCACGTCCACGTCCACGTCCACGTCCACGTCCACGTCCACGTCCACGTCCACGTCCACGTCCACGTCCACGTCCACGTCCACGTCCACGTCCACGTCCATGTCCACGTCCACGTCCACGTCCACGTCCACGTCCACGTCCACGTCCACGTCCACGTCCACGTCCACGTCCACGTCCACGTCCACGTCCACGTCCACGTCCATGTCCACGTCCACGTCCACGTCACGTCCACGTCCACGTCCATGTCCACGTCCACGTCCACGTCCACGTCCATGTCCACGTCCATGTCCACGTCCACGTCCACGTCCATGTCCACGTCCACGTCCACGTCCACGTCCACGTCCGTCCACGTCCACGTCCACGTCCACGTCCATGTCCACGTCCACGTCCACGTCCACGTCCATGTCCACGTCCACGTCCACGTCCACGTCCACGTCCATGTCCACGTCCACGTCCACGTCCACGCCCACGTCCACGTCCACGTCCACGTCCACGTCCACGTCCACGTCCACGTCCACGTCCACGTCCACGTCCATGTCCACGTCCACGTCCACGTCCACGTCCACGTCCACGTCCACGTCCACGTCCATGTCCACGTCCACGTCCACGTCCACGTCCACGTCCACGTCCACGTCCACGTCCATGTCCACGTCCACGTCCATGTCCACGTCCACGTCCACGTCCACGTCCACGTCCACGTCCACGTCCACGTCCATGTCCACGTCCACGTCCACGTCCACGTCCACGTCCACGTCCACGTCCACGTCCATGTCCACGTCCACGTCCACGTCCACGTCCACGTCCACGTCCATGTCCACGTCCACGTCCACGTCCACGTCCATGTCCACGTCCACGTCCACGTCCACGTCCACGTCCACGTCCACGTCCATGTCCACGTCCACGTCCACGTCCACGTCCATGTCCACGTCCACGTCCACGTCCACCACCCACGTCCACGTCCACGTCCACGTCCACGTCCACGTCCACGTCCACGTCCACGTCCATGTCCACGTCCACGTCCACGTCCACGTCCACGTCCACGTCCACGTCCACGTCCACGTCCACGTCCACGTCCACGTCCACGTCCACGTCCACGTCCATGTCCACGTCCACGTCCACGTCCACGTCCACGTCCACGTCCACGTCCATGTCACGTCCACGTCCACGTCCACGTCCACGTCCATGTCCACGTCCACGTCCACGTCCACGTCCACGTCCATGTCCACGTCCACGTCCACGTCCACGTCCACGTCCACGTCCACGTCCACGTCCACGTCCACGTCCACGTCCACGTCCATGTCCACGTCCACGTCCACGTCCACGTCCACGTCCACGTCCACGTCCACGTCCACGTCCACGTCCACGTCCATGTCCACGTCCACGTCCACGTCCACGTCCACGTCCACGTCCACGTCCACGTCCACGTCCATGTCCACGTCCACGTCCACGTCCACGTCCACGTCCACGTCCACGTCCACGTCCACGTCCACGTCCACGTCCACGTCCACGTCCACGTCCACGTCCACGTCCACGTCCACGTCCACGTCCACGTCCACGTCCACGTCCATGTCCACGTCCACGTCCACGTCCACGTCCACGTCACGTCCACGTCCACGTCCACGTCCACGTCCACGTCCACGTCCATGTCCACGTCCACGTCCACGTCCACGTCCACGTCCACGTCCACGTCCACGTCCACGTCCACGTCCACGTCCACGTCCACGTCCACGTCCACGTCCACGTCCACGTCCACGTCCATGTCCACGTCCACGTCCACGTCCACGTCCACGTCCACGTCCACGTCCACGTCCACGTCCAACGTCCACGTCCACGTCCACGTCCACGTCCACGTCCACGTCACGTCCACGTCCACGTCACGTCCACGTCCACGTCCACGTCCACGTCCACGTCCACGTCCACGTCCACGTCCACGTCCATGTCCACGTCCACGTCCACGTCCACGTCCACGTCCACGTCCACGTCCACGTCCACGTCCACGTCCACGTCCACGTCCACGTCCACGTCCACGTCCACGTCCACGTCCACGTCCACGTCCACGTCCACGTCCACGTCCACGTCCACGTCCACGTCCACGTCCACGTCCATGTCCACGTCCACGTCCACGTTCCACGTCCACGTCCACGTCCACGTCCACGTCCATGTCCACGTCCACGTCCACGTCCACGTCCACGTCCACGTCCACGTCCATGTCCACGTCCACGTCCACGTCCATGTCCACGTCCACGTCCACGTCCACGTCCACGTCCACGTCCACGTCCACGTCCATGTCCACGTCCACGTCCACGTCCACGTCCACGTCCACGTCCACGTCCACGTCACGTCCACGTCCACGTCCATGTCCACGTCCAGTCCACGTCCACGTCCACGTCCACGTCCATGTCCACGTCCACGTCCACGTCCACGTCCACGTCCACGTCCACGTCCATGTCCACGTCCACGTCCACGTCCACGTCCACGTCCACGTCCACGTCCACGTCCACGTCCACGTCCACGTCCACGTCCACGTCCACGTCCACGTCCACGTCCACGTCCACGTCCACGTCCACGTCCACGTCCATGTCCACGTCCACGTCCACGTCCACGTCCACGTCCACGTCCACGTCCACGTCCACGTCCACGTCCACGTCCACGTCCACGTCCATGTCCACGTCCACGTCCACGTCCACGTCCACGTCCACGTCCATGTCCACGTCCACGTCCACGTCACGTCCACGTCCACGTCCACGTCCACGTCCATGTCCACGTCCACGTCCACGTCCACGTCCGTCCACGTCCACGTCCATGTCCACGTCCACGTCCACGTCCACGTCCACGTCCACGTCCACGTCCACGTCCATGTCCACGTCCACGTCCACGTCCACGTCCACGTCCACGTCCACGTCCACCCACGTCCACGTCCACGTCCACGTCCACGTCCATGTCCACGTCCACGTCACGTCCACGTCCACGTCCACGTCCACGTCCATGTCCACGTCCACGTCCACGTCCACGTCCACGTCCATGTCCACGTCCACGTCCACGTCCACGTCCACGTCCATGTCCACGTCCACGTCCACGTCCACGTCCACGTCCATGTCCACGTCCACGTCCACGTCCACGTCCACGTCCACGTCCACGTCCACGTCCACGTCCACGTCCACGTCCACGTCCACGTCCACGTCCACGTCCACGTCCACGTCCACGTCCACGTCCACGTCCACGTCCACGTCCACGTCCACGTCCACGTCCATGTCCACGTCCACGTCCACGTCCACGTCCACGTCCACGTCCACGTCCACGTCCACGTCCACGTCCACGTCCACGTCCACGTCCACGTCCACGTCCACGTCCACGTCCATGTCCACGTCCACGTCCACGTCCATGTCCACGTCCACGTCCACGTCCACGTCCATGTCCACGTCCACGTCCACGTCCACGTCCACGTCCACGTCCACGTCCACGTCCACGTCCATGTCCACGTCCACGTCCATGTCCACGTCCACGTCCACGTCCACGTCCACGTCCACGTCCATGTCCACGTCCACGTCCACGTCCATGTCCACGTCCACGTCCACGTCCACGTCCACGTCCACGTCCACGTCCACGTCCACGTCCACGTCCACGTCCACGTCCACGTCCACGTCCACGTCCACGTCCATGTCCACGTCCTGTCCACGTCCACGTCCATGTCCACGTCCACGTCCACGTCCACGTCCACGTCCACGTCCACGTCCATGTCACGTCCACGTCCACGTCCATGTCCACGTCCACGTCCACGTCCACGTCCAGTCCACGTCCACGTCCACGTCCACGTCCACGTCCACGTCCACGTCCACGTCCACGTCCATGTCCACGTCCACGTCCATGTCCACGTCCACGTCCACGTCCACGTCCACGTCCATGTCCACGTCCACGTCCACGTCCATGTCCACGTCCATGTCCACGTCCACGTCCACGTCCACGTCCATGTCCACGTCCACGTCCACGTCCACGTCCACGTCCACGTCCACGTCCACGTCCACGTCCACGTCCATGTCCACGTCCACGTCCACGTCCACGTCCACGTCCACGTCCACGTCCATGTCCACGTCCACGTCCACGTCCACGTCCACGTCCACGTCCACGTCCATGTCCACGTCCACGTCCACGTCCACGTCCACGTCCACGTCCACGTCCACGTCCACGTCCACGTCCACGTCCACGTCCACGTCCACGTCCACGTCCACGTCCACGTCCATGTCCACGTCCACGTCCACGTCCATGTCCACGTCCACGTCCACGTCCACGTCCACGTCCACGTCCACGTCCACGTCCACGTCCATGTCCACGTCCACGTCCACGTCCACGTCCACGTCCACGTCCAGTCCACGTCCACGTCCACGTCCACGTCCACGTCCACGTCCATGTCCACGTCCACGTCCACGTCCACGTCCACGTCCACGTCCACGTCCACGTCCACGTCCACGTCCACGTCCACGTCCACGTCCACGTCCACGTCCACGTCCACGTCACGTCCACGTCCACGTCCACGTCCACGTCCATGTCCACGTCCACGTCCACGTCCACGTCCACGTCCACGTCCACGTCCACGTCCACGTCCACGTCCACGTCCACGTCCATGTCCACGTCCACGTCCACGTCCACGTCCACGTCCACGTCCATGTCCACGTCCACGTCCACGTCCACGTCCACGTCCACGTCCACGTCCATGTCCACGTCCACGTCCACGTCCACGTCCACGTCCACGTCCACGTCCACGTCCATGTCCACGTCCACGTCACGTCCACGTCCACGTCCACGTCCACGTCCACGTCCACGTCCACGTCCACGTCCACGTCCACGTCCACGTCCACGTCCACGTCCATGTCCACGTCCACGTCCACGTCCACGTCCACGTCCACGTCCACGTTCCACGTCACGTCCCCCACGTCCACGTCCACGTCCACGTCCACGTCCACGTCCACGTCCACGTCCACGTCCACGTCCATGTCCACGTCCACGTCCACGTCCACGTCCACGTCCACGTCCACGTCCACGTCCATGTCCACGTCCACGTCCACGTCCACGTCCACGTCCACGTCCACGTCCACGTCCACGTCCACGTCCACGTCCACGTCCACGTCCACGTCCACGTCCATGTCCACGTCCACGTCCATGTCCACGTCCACGTCCACGTCCACGTCCACGTCCACGTCCACGTCCACGTCCACGTCCATGTCCACGTCCACGTCCACGTCCACGTCCACGTCCACGTCCACGTCCACGTCCACGTCCACGTCCACGTCCACGTCCACGTCCACGTCCACGTCCACGTCCACGTCCACGTCCACGTCCACGTCCACGTCCACGTCCACGTCCACGTCCACGTCCACGTCCACGTCCACGTCCACGTCCACGTCCACGTCCACGTCCACGTCCACGTCCATGTCCACGTCCACGTCCACGTCCACGTCCACGTCCATGTCCACGTCCACGTCCAGTCCATGTCCACGTCCACGTCCACGTCCACGTCCATGTCCACGTCCACGTCCACGTCCACGTCCACGTCCACGTCCACGTCCACGTCCACGTCCACGTCCACGTCCACGTCCACGTCCACGTCCACGTCCATGTCCACGTCCACGTCAACGTCCACGTCCATGTCCACGTCCACGTCCACGTCCACGTCCACGTCCATGTCCACGTCCACGTCCACGTCCACGTCCATGTCCACGTCCACGTCCACGTCCACGTCCACGTCCATGTCCACGTCCACGTCCACGTCCACGTCCATGTCCACGTCCACGTCCACGTCCACGTCCACGTCCACGTCCACGTCCAGTCCACGTCCACGTCCACGTCCACGTCCACGTCCACGTCCACGTCACGTCACGTCCACGTCCACGTCCACGTCCATGTCCACGTCCACGTCCACGTCCACGTCCACGTCCACGTCCATGTCCACGTCCACGTCCACGTCCACGTCCACGTCCATGTCCACGTCCACGTCCACGTCCATGTCCACGTCCACGTCCACGTCCACGTCCACGTCCACGTCCACGTCCACGTCCACGTCCACGTCCACGTCCACGTCCATGTCCACGTCCACGTCCACGTCCACGTCCACGTCCACGTCCACGTCCACGTCCACGTCCACGTCCACGTCCACGTCCACGTCCACGTCCACGTCCATGTCCACGTCCACGTCCACGTCCACGTCCATGTCCACGTCCACGTCCACGTCCATGTCCACGTCCACGTCCACGTCCAGTCCACGTCCACGTCCACGTCCACGTCCACGTCCACGTCCACGTCCACGTCCACGTCCACGTCCACGTCCACGTCACGTCCACGTCCACGTCCACGTCCACGTCCACGTCCACGTCCACGTCCACGTCCACGTCCACCAGTCCACGTCCACGTCCACGTCCACGTCCACGTCCACGTCCACGTCCACGTCCACGTCCACGTCCATGTCCACGTCCACGTCCACGTCCACGTCCACGTCCACGTCCACGTCCACGTCCACGTCCATGTCCACGTCCACGTCCACGTCCACGTCCACGTCCACGTCCACGTCCACGTCCACGTCCACGTCCACGTCCACGTCCACGTCCATGTCCACGTCCACGTCCACGTCCACGTCCACGTCCACGTCCACGTCCAGTCCACGTCCACGTCCACGTCCACGTCCACGTCCACGTCCACGTCCACGTCCACGTCCACGTCCACGTCCATGTCCACGTCCACGTCCACGTCAGTCCACGTCCACGTCCACGTCCACGTCCACGTCCACGTCCACCACCACGTCCACGTCCACGTCCACGTCCATGTCCACGTCCACGTCCACGTCCACGTCCACGTCCACGTCCACGTCCACGTCCACGTCCACGTCCACGTCCATGTCCACGTCCACGTCCACGTCCACGTCCACGTCCATGTCCACGTCCACGTCCACGTCCACGTCCACGTCCACGTCCACGTCCACGTCCACGTCCACGTCCACGTCCATGTCCACGTCCACGTCCACGTCCACGTCCACGTCCACGTCCACGTCCACGTCCACGCCACGTCCACCACGTCCACGTCCCCCCGTCCACGTCCAGTCCACGTCCACGTCCACGTCCACGTCCACGTCCACGTCCACGTCCACGTCCACGTCCATGTCCACGTCCACGTCCACGTCCACGTCCACGTCCACGTCCACGTCCACGTCCATGTCCACGTCCACGTCCACGTCCACGTCCACGTCCACGTCCACGTCCACGTCCACGTCCACGTCCACGTCCACGTCCACGTCCACGTCCACGTCCACGTCCACGTCCACGTCCACGTCCACGTCCACGTCCACGTCCACGTCCACGTCCACGTCCACGTCCACGTCCACGTCCATGTCCACGTCCACGTCCACGTCCACGTCCACGTCCATGTCCACGTCCACGTCCACGTCCATGTCCACGTCCACGTCCACGTCCACGTCCACGTCCATCCACGTCCACGTCCACGTCCACGTCCACGTCCACGTCCACGTCCACGTCCATGTCCACGTCCACGTCCACGTCCACGTCCACGTCCATGTCCACGTCCACGTCCACGTCCACGTCCACGTCCACGTCCACGTCCACGTCCACGTCCACGTCCACGTCCACGTCCACGTCCACGTCCACGTCCACGTCCACGTCCACGTCCATGTCCACGTCCACGTCCACGTCCACGTCCACGTCCACGTCCACGTCCACGTCCACGTCCACGTCCACGTCCACGTCCACGTCCACGTCCACGTCCACGTCCACGTCCACGTCCACGTCCACGTCCACGTCCACGTCCATGTCCACGTCCACGTCCACGTCCACGTCCATGTCCACGTCCACGTCCACGTCCACGTCCATGTCCACGTCCACGTCCACGTCCACGTCCATGTCCACGTCCACGTCCACGTCCACGTCCACGTCCACGTCCACGTCCACGTCCATGTCCACGTCCACGTCCACGTCCATGTCCACGTCCATGTCCACGTCCACGTCCACGTCCACGTCCACGTCCACGTCCACGTCCACGTCCACGTCCACGTCCACGTCCACGTCCACGTCCACGTCCACGTCCATGTCCACGTCCACGTCCATGTCCACGTCCACGTCCACGTCCACGTCCATGTCCACGTCCACGTCAACCCCACGTCCACGTCCACGTCCACGTCCATGTCACGTCCACGTCCACGTCCACGTCCACGTCCACGTCCACGTCCACGTCCACGTCCACGTCCACGTCCATGTCCACGTCCATGTCCACGTCCACGTCCACGTCCATGTCCACGTCCACGTCCACGTCCACGTCCACGTCCACGTCCACGTCCACGTCCATGTCCACGTCCACGTCCACGTCCACGTCCATGTCCACGTCCACGTCCATGTCCACGTCCACGTCCACGTCCACGTCCACGTCCACGTCCACGTCCACGTCCACGTCCACGTCCACGTCCACGTCCACGTCCACGTCCACGTCCATGTCCACGTCCACGTCCACGTCCACGTCCATGTCCACGTCCACGTCCACGTCCACGTCCACGTCCACGTCCACGTCCACGTCCACGTCCACGTCCACGTCCACGTCCATGTCCACGTCCACGTCCACGTCCATGTCCACGTCCACGTCCACGTCCACGTCCACGTCCACGTCCACGTCCACGTCCACGTCCACGTCCACGTCCACGTCCACGTCCACGTCCACGTCCACGTCCACGTCCACGTCCACGTCCACGTCCACGTCCATGTCCACGTCCACGTCCACGTCCACGTCCACGTCCACGTCCACGTCCATGTCCACGTCCACGTCCAGTCCACGTCCACGTCCACGTCCACGTCCACGTCCACGTCCACGTCCACGTCCACGTCCACGTCCACGTCCACGTCACGTCCACGTCCACGTCCACGTCCATGTCCACGTCCACGTCCACGTCCACGTCCACGTCCACGTCCATGTCCACGTCCACGTCCACGTCCACGTCCACGTCCACGTCCACGTCCACGTCCACGTCCACGTCCACGTCCACGTCCACGTCCACGTCCACGTCCACGTCCACGTCCATGTCCACGTCCACGTCCACGTCCACGTCCACGTCCACGTCCACGTCCACGTCCATGTCCACGTCCACGTCCACGTCCACGTCCACGTCCACGTCCACGTCCACGTCCACGTTCCACGTCCACGTCCACGTCCACGTCCATGTCCACGTCCACGTCCACGTCCACGTCCACGTCCACGTCCACGTCACGTCCACGTCCACGTCCACGTCCACGTCCACGTCCACGTCCACGTCCACGTCATGTCCACGTCCACGTCCACGTCCATGTCCACGTCCACGTCCACGTCCACGTCCACGTCCACGTCCACGTCCACGTCCACGTCCACGTCCACGTCCACGTCCACGTCCACGTCCACGTCCACGTCCATGTCCACGTCCACGTCCACGTCCACGTCCATGTCCATGTCCACGTCCACGTCCACGTCCACGTCCACGTCCACGTCCACGTCCACGTCCACGTCCACGTCCACGTCCACGTCCACGTCCACGTCCACGTCATCCACGTCCACGTCCACGTCCACGTCCACGTCCACGTCCACGTCCACGTCCACGTCCACGTCCACGTCCAAGTCCACGTCCACGTCAGGGTTTACGTCCATGTCCACGTCCACGTCCACGTCCACGTCCACGTCCACGTCCACGTCCACGTCCACGTCCACGTCCACGTCCACGTCCACGTCCACGTCCACGTCCACGTCCATGTCCACGTCCACGTCCACGTCCACGTCCAGTCCACGTCCACGTCCACGTCCACGTCCACGTCCACGTCCACGTCCACGTCCACGTCCACGTCCACGTCCACGTCCACGTCCACGTCCACGTCCACGTCCATGTCCACGTCCACGTCCACGTCCATGTCCACGTCCACGTCCACGTCCACGTCCACGTCCACGTCCACGTCCACGTCCACGTCCACGTCCACGTCCACGTCCACGTCCACGTCCACGTCCACGTCCACGTCCACGTCCACGTCCACGTCCACGTCCACGTCCACGTCCACGTCCACGTCCACGTCCACGTCCACGTCCACGTCCACGTCCATGTCCACGTCCACGTCCACGTCCACGTCCATGTCCACGTCCACGTCCACGTCCACGTCCACGTCCACGTCCACGTCCACGTCCACGTCCACGTCCACGTCCACGTCCACGTCCACGTCCACGTCCACGTCCACGTCCACGTCCACGTCCACGTCACGTCCACGTCCATGTCCACGTCCACGTCCACGTCCACGTCCACGTCCACGTCCCACGTCCACGTCCACGTCCACGTCCACGTCCACGTCCATGTCCACGTCCACGTCCACGTCGACGGTCACGTCCACGTCCACGTCCACGTCCACGTCCACGTCCACGTCCACGTCCATGTCCACGTCCACGTCCACGTCCACGTCCACGTCCACGTCCACGTCCACGTCCACGTCCACGTCCACGTCCACGTCCATGTCCACGTCCACGTCCACGTCCACGTCCACGTCCACGTCCACGTCCACGTCCACGTCCACGTCCACGTCCACGTCCACGTCCACGTCCACGTCCACGTCCACGTCCACGTCCACGTCCATGTCCACGTCCGTCACGTCCATGTCCACGTCCACGTCCACGTCCACGTCATGTCCACGTCCACGTCCACGTCCACGTCCACGTCCACGTCCACGTCCACGTCCACGTCCACGTCCACGTCCACGTCCACGTCCACGTCCACGTCCACGTCCACGTCCACGTCCACGTCCACGTCCACGTCCATGTCCACGTCCACGTCCACGTCCACGTCCACGTCCACGTCCACGTCCACGTCCACGTCCACGTCCACGTCCATGTCCACGTCCACGTCCACGTCCACGTCCACGTCCATGTCCACGTCCACGTCCACGTCCATGTCCACGTCCACGTCCATGTCCACGTCCACGTCACGCACGTCCACGTCCACGTCCACGTCCACGTCCACGTCCACGTCCACGTCCACGTCCACGTCCACGTCCACGTCCACGTCCACGTCCACGTCCACGTCCACGTCCACGTCCACGTCCACGTCCACGTCCACGTCCACGTCCACGTCCACGTCCACGTCCACGTCCACGTCCACGTCCACGTCCATGTCCACGTCCACGTCCACGTCCACGTCCATGTCCACGTCCACGTCCACGTCCACGTCCACGTCCACGTCCACGTCCACGTCCACGTCCACGTCCACGTCCACGTCCACGTCCACGTCCACGTCCACGTCCACGTCCACCCCACGTCCACGTCCACGTCCACGTCCACGTCCATGTCCACGTCCACGTCCACGTCCACGTCCACGTCCACGTCCACGTCCACGTCCACGTCCACGTCCACGTCACGTCCACGTCCACGTCCACGTCCACGTCCACGTCCACGTCCATGTCCACGTCCACGTCCACGTCCACGTCCACGTCCACGTCCACGTCCACGTCCACGTCCACGTCCACGTCCACGTCCACGTCCACGTCCACGTCCACGTCCACGTCCATGTCCATCCACGTCCACGTCCACGTCCATGTCCACGTCCACGTCCACGTCCACGTCCATGTCCACGTCCACGTCCACGTCCACGTCCACGTCCACGTCCACGTCCACGTCCACGTCCACGTCCACGTCCACGTCCACGTCCACGTCCACGTCCACGTCCACGTCCACGTCCACGTCCACGTCCACGTCCACGTCCACGTCCACGTCCACGTCCACGTCCACGTCCACGTCCACGTCCACGTCCACGTCCACGTCCACGTCCACGTCCACGTCCACGTCCACGTCCATGTCCACGTCCACGTCCACGTCCACGTCCACGTCATGTCCACGTCCACGTCCACGTCCACGTCCACGTCCACGTCCACGTCCACGTCCACGTCCACGTCCACGTCCACGTCCACGTCCATGTCCACGTCCACGTCCACGTCCAGTCCACGTCCACGTCCACGTCCACGTCCATGTCCACGTCCACGTCCACGTCCACGTCCACGTCCACGTCCACGTCCACGTCCACGTCCACGTCCACGTCCACGTCCACGTCCACGTCCACGTCCACGTCCACGTCCACGTCCACGTCCACGTCCACGTCCAGTCCACGTCCACGTCCACGTCCACGTCCACGTCCACGTCCACGTCCACGTCCACGTCCACGTCCACGTCCATGTCCACGTCCACGTCCACGTCCACGTCCACGTCCACGTCCACGTCCAGTCCACGTCCACGTCCACGTCCACGTCCACGTCCACGTCCACGTCCACGTCCACGTCCACGTCCATGTCCACGTCCACGTCCACGTCCACGTCCACGTCCACGTCCACGTCCACGTCCACGTCCACGTCCACGTCCACGTCCACGTCCACGTCCACGTCCACGTCCACGTCCACGTCCACGTCCATGTCCACGTCCACGTCCACGTCCACGTCCACGTCCACGTCCATGTCCACGTCCACGTCCACGTCCACGTCCACGTCCACGTCCACGTCCACGTCCACGTCCACGTCCACGTCCACGTCCACGTCCACGTCCACGTCCACGTCCACGTCCACGTCCACGTCCACGTCCACGTCACGTCCACGTCCACGTCCACGTCCAGTCCACGTCCACGTCCACGTCCACGTCCACGTCCATGTCCACGTCCACGTCCACGTCCACGTCCACGTCCACGTCCACGTCCACGTCCACGTCCACGTCCACGTCCACGTCCACGTCCACGTCCACGTCCATGTCCACGTCCACGTCCACGTCCACGTCCACGTCCACGTCCACGTCCACGTCCACGTCCACGTCCACGTCCACGTCCATGTCCACGTCCACGTCCACGTCCACGTCCACGTCCACGTCCACGTCCACGTCCACGTCCACGTCCACGTCCACGTCCACGTCCACGTCCACGTCCACGTCCACGTCCACGTCCACGTCCATGTCCACGTCCACGTCCACGTCCACGTCCAGTCCACGTCCACGTCCACGTCCACGTCCACGTCCATGTCCACGTCCACGTCCACGTCCACGTCCACGTCCACGTCCACGTCCACGTCCACGTCCACGTCCACGTCCACGTCCACGTCCATGTCCACGTCCACGTCCACGTCCATGTCCACGTCACCAGTCCATGTCCACGTCCACGTCCACGTCCACGTCCACGTCCACGTCCACGTCCACGTCCACGTCCACGTCCACGTCCACGTCCATGTCACGTCCACGTCCACGTCCACGTCCACGTCCACGTCCACGTCCACGTCCACGTCCACGTCCACGTCCACGTCCACGTCCACGTCCACGTCCACGTCCACGTCCACGTCCACGTCCACGTCCACGTCCACGTCCACGTCCACGTCCACGTCCACGTCCATGTCCACGTCCACGTCCACGTCCACGTCCACGTCCATGTCCACGTCCACGTCCACGTCCACGTCCACGTCCACGTCCACGTCCACGTCCACGTCCACGTCCACGTCCACGTCCACGTCCACGTCCACGTCCACGTCCACGTCCACGTCCACGTCCACGTCCACGTCCACGTCCACGTCCACGTCCACGTCCACGTCCACGTCCACGTCACGTCCACGTCCACGTCCACGTCCACGTCCACGTCCCAGTCCACGTCCACGTCCACGTCCACGTCCACGTCCACGTCCACGTCCACGTCCACGTCCACGTCCACGTCCACGTCCACGTCCACGTCCACGTCCACGTCCACGTCCACGTCCACGTCCACGTCCACGTCCACGTCCACGTCCACGTCCACGTCCACGTCCACGTCCACGTCCACGTCCACGTCCACGTCCACGTCCACGTCCACGTCCACGTCCACGTCCACGTCCACGTCCACGTCCACGTCCACGTCCACGTCCACGTCCACGTCCACGTCCATGTCCACGTCCACGTCCACGTCCACGTCCACGTCCATGTCCACGTCCACGTCCACGTCCACGTCCATGTCCACGTCACGTCCACGTCCACGTCCACGTCCACGTCCACGTCCATGTCCACGTCCACGTCCACGTCCACACGTCCACGTCCACGTCCACGTCCACGTCCACGTCCACGTCCACGTCCACGTCCACGTCCACGTCCACGTCCACGTCCACGTCCACGTCCACGTCCACGTCCACGTCCATGTCCACGTCCACGTCCACGTCCACGTCCACGTCCACGTCCACGTCCACGTCCACGTCCATGTCCACGTCCACGTCCACGTCCACGTCCATGTCCACGTCCACGTCCACGTCCACGTCCACGTCCACGTCCACGTCCACGTCCATGTCCACGTCCACGTCCACGTCCATGTCCACGTCCACGTCCATGTCCACGTCCACGTCCACGTCCACGTCCACGTCCACGTCCACGTCCACACGTCCACGTCCACGTCCACGTCCACGTCACGTCCACGTCCACGTCCACGTCCACGTCCACGTCCACGTCCACGTCCACGTCCACGTCCACGTCCACGTCCACGTCCACGTCCACGTCCACGTCCATGTCCACGTCCACGTCCACGTCCACGTCCACGTCCACGTCCACGTCCACGTCCACGTCCACGTCCACGTCCACGTCCACGTCCACGTCCACGTCCACGTCCATGTCCACGTCCACGTCCACGTCCACGTCCACGTCCCCCACGTCCACGTCCACGTCCACGTCCACGTCCACGTCCATGTCCACGTCCACGTCCACGTCCACGTCCACGTCCATGTCCACTCCACGTCCACGTCCACGTCCACGTCCACGTCCACGTCCACGTCCACGTCCACGTCCACGTCCAGTCCACGTCCACGTCCACGTCCACGTCCACGTCCACGTCCACGTCCAGTCCACGTCCACGTCCATGTCCACGTCCACGTCCACGTCCACGTCCATGTCCACGTCCACGTCCACGTCCATGTCCACGTCCACGTCCACGTCCACGTCCACGTCCATGTCCACGTCCACGTCCACGTCCACGTCCACGTCCACGTCCACGTCCACGTCCACGTCCACGTCCACGTCCACGTCCACGTCCACGTCCACGTCCACGTCCACGTCCACGTCCACGTCCACGTCCACGTCCACGTCCACGTCCCCACGTCCACGTCCACGTCCACGTCCACGTCCACGTCCATGTCCACGTCCACGTCCACGTCACGTCCACGTCCACGTCCACGTCCACGTCCACGTCACGTCCACGTCCACGTCCACGTCCACGTCCACGTCCATGTCCACGTCCACGTCCACGTCCACGTCCACGTCCACGTCCACGTCCACGTCCACGTCACGTCCACGTCCACGTCCATGTCCACGTCCACGTCCACGTCCACGTCCACGTCCACGTCCACGTCCCACGTCCACGTCCACGTCCACGTCCACGTCCACGTCCACGTCCATGTCCACGTCCACGTCCACGTCCACGTCCACGTCCACGTCCACGTCCACGTCCATGTCCACGTCCACGTCCACGTCCACGTCCACGTCCACGTCCACGTCCACGTCCACGTCCACGTCCACGTCCACGTCCACGTCCACGTCCACGTCCACGTCCACGTCCACGTCCACGTCCACGTCCACGTCCACGTCCACGTCCACGTCCATGTCCACGTCCACGTCCACGTCCACGTCCACGTCCACGTCCACGTCCACGTCCACGTCCACGTCCATGTCCACGTCCACGTCCACGTCCACGTCCACGTCCACGTCCACGTCCACGTCCACGTCCACGTCCACGTCCACGTCCACGTCCACGTCCACGTCCACGTCCACGTCCACGTCCACGTCCATGTCCACGTCCACGTCCACGTCCACGTCCATGTCCACGTCCACGTCCACGTCCACGTCCATGTCCACGTCCACGTCCACGTCCACGTCCACGTCCACGTCCACGTCCACGTCCACGTCCACGTCCACGTCCACGTCCACGTCCACGTCCACGTCCACGTCCACGTCCACGTCCACGTCCACGTCCACGTCCACGTCCACGTCCACGTCCACGTCCACGTCCATGTCCACGTCCATGTCCACGTCCACGTCCACGTCCACGTCCACGTCCACGTCCACGTCCACGTCCACGTCCACGTCCACGTCCACGTCCACGTCCACGTCCACGTCCACGTCCACGTCCACGTCCAGTCCACGTCCACGTCCACGTCCACGTCCACGTCCACGTCCACGTCCATGTCCACGTCCACGTCCACGTCCACGTCCACGTCCACGTCCACGTCCACGTCCACGTCCACGTCCACGTCCACGTCCACGTCCACGTCCACGTCCACGTCCACGTCCACGTCCACGTCCACGTCCACGTCCATGTCCACGTCCACGTCCACGTCCACGTCCACGTCCACGTCCACGTCCACGTCCACGTCCACGTCCACGTCCACGTCCATGTCCACGTCCACGTCCACGTCTCCACGTCCACGTCCACGTCCACGTCCACGTCCACGTCCACGTCCATGTCCACGTCCACGTCCACGTCCACGTCCACGTCCACGTCCACGTCCACGTCCACGTCCACGTCCATGTCCACGTCACGTCCACGTCCACGTCCACGTCCACGTCCACGTCCACGTCCACGTCCACGTCCACGTCCACGTCCACGTCCACGTCCACGTCCACGTCCACGTCCATGTCCACGTCCACGTCCACGTCCACGTCCACGTCCACGTCCACGTCCACGTCCACGTCCACGTCCACGTCCACGTCCACGTCCACGTCCACGTCCACGTCCACGTCCACGTCCACGTCCACGTCCATGTCCACGTCCACGTCCACGTCCACGTCCACGTCCATGTCCACGTCCACGTCCACGTCCACGTCCACGTCCACGTCCACGTCCACGTCCACGTCCATGTCCACGTCCACGTCCACGTCCACGTCCATGTCCACGTCCACGTCCACGTCCACGTCCATGTCCACGTCCACGTCCACGTCCACGTCCACGTCACGTCCACGTCCATGTCCACGTCCACGTCCACGTCCACGTCCACGTCCACGTCCACGTCCACGTCCACGTCCATGTCCACGTCCACGTCCACGTCCACGTCCACGTCCACGTCACACGTCCATGTCCACGTCCACGTCCACGTCCACGTCCACGTCCACGTCCACGTCCACGTCCACGTCCACGTCCACGTCCACGTCCATGTCCACGTCCACGTCCACGTCCACGTCCATGTCCACGTCCACGTCCACGTCCACGTCCATGTCCACGTCCACGTCCACGTCCACGTCCACGTCCACGTCCACGTCCACGTCCACGTCCACGTCCACGTCCACGTCCACGTCCATGTCCACGTCCACGTCCACGTCCACGTCCATGTCCACGTCCACGTCCACGTCCACGTCCACGTCCACGTCCACGTCCACGTCCACGTCCACGTCCACGTCCACGTCCACGTCCACGTCCACGTCCACGTCCACGTCCACGTCCACGTCCACGTCACGTCCGTCCACGTCCACGTCCACGTCCACGTCCACGTCCACGTCCCGTCCACGTCCACGTCCACGTCCCACGTCCACGTCCCACCTCCACGTCCACGTCCACGTCCACGTCCACGTCCACGTTCCCGTCCACGTCCACGTCCACGTCCACGTCCACGTCCACGTCCACGTCCAGTCCACGTCCAACCACCCCACGTCCACGTCCACGTCCACGTCCACGTCCACGTCCACTCCACGTCCACGTCCCCACACCACGTCCACGTCCACGTCCACACGTCGTCCACAGTCCACGTCCACGTCCACGTCCACGTCCACGTCCCACACCACGTCCACGTCCACGTCCAACGTCCACACGTCCACGTCCACGTCCACGTCCACGTCCATGTCCACGTCCACGTCCACGTCCAACACGTCCACGTCCACGTCCACGTCCACGTCCACGTCCACGTCCATGTCCACGTCCACGTCCGTCCACGACGTCCACGTCCACGTCCACGTCCACGTCATGCCACACGTCCACGCACGTCCACGTCCACGTCCACGTCCACGTCCACCCACGTCCACGTCCACGTCCACGTCGTCCACGTCCATTCCCACGTCCACGTCCACGTCCACCACGTCATGTCCACGTCCACGTCCACGTCCACGTCCAGTCCAACCACGTCCACGTCCACGTCCACGTCCACGTCCACGTCCACGTCCACCACGTCCATCCCACGTCCGTCCACGTCCACGTCACGTCCAATCCACGTCACGTCCACGTCACGTCCACGTCCACGTCCACGTCCACGTCCACGTCCACGTCCATGTCCTCCATGTCCACGTCCACGTCCCGTCCATGTCCACGTCCAGTCCACCACGTCCACGTCCACGTCCACGTCCACGTCCCGTCCACGTCCAGTCCACGTCCACGTCCACGTCACGTCCACGTCCATGTCCACGTCCCCACGTCCACGTCCACCCGTCCACGTCCATGTCCACGTCCACGTCCACGTCCAGTCACGTCCACGTCCACGTCCACACCCACGTCCACGTCCATGTCCACGTCCATGTCCACGTCCACGTCCACGTCCACGTCCATGTCCACGTCCACGTCCACGTCCACGTCCACGTCCACGTCCACGTCCACGTCCACGTCCACGTCCACGTCCACGTCCACGTCCACGTCCACGTCCACGTCCACGTCCACGTCCATGTCCACGTCCACGTCCACGTCCACGTCCACGTCCACGTCCACGTCCACGTCCACGTCCACGTCCACGTCCACGTCCACGTCCACGTCCAGTCCACGTCCACGTCCACGTCCACGTCCATGTCCACGTCCACGTCCACGTCCACGTCCACGTCCACGTCCACGTCCACGTCCACGTCCATGTCCACGTCCACGTCCACGTCCACGTCCACGTCCACGTCCACGTCCATGTCCACGTCCACGTCCACGTCCACGTCCACGTCCACGTCCACGTCCACGTCCACGTCCACGTCCACGTCCACGTCCACGTCCACGTCCACGTCCACACCACGTCCACGTCCACGTCCACGTCCACGTCCACGTCCACGTCCACGTCCACGTCCACGTCCAAGTCCACGTCCACGTCCACGTCCACGTCCACGTCCACGTCCACGTCCACGTCCACGTCCACGTCCACGTCCACGTCCACGTCCACGTCCACGTCCACGTCCACGTCACGTCCACGTCCACGTCCACGTCCACGTCCACGTCCACGTCCACGTCCACGTCCACGTCCACGTCCACGCCACGTCCACGTCCACGTCCACGTCCACGTCCACGTCCACGTCCACGTCCACGTCCACGTCCACGTCCACGTCCACGTCCGTCCACGTCCACGTCCACGTCCACGTCCATGTCCACGTCCACGTCCACGTCCACGTCCACGTCCACGTCCACGTCCACGTCCACGTCCACGTCCACGTCCACGTCACGTCCACGTCCACGTCCACGTCCACGTCCACGTCCCGTCCACGTCCATGTCCACGTCCACGTCCACGTCCACGTCCACGTCCACGTCCACGTCCCACGTCCATGTCCACGTCCATGTCACGTCCACGTCCACGTCCACGTCCACGTCCACGTCCATGTCCACGTCCACGTCCACGTCCATGTCCACGTCCACGTCCACGTCCACGTCCACGTCCACGTCCACGTCCACGTCCACGTCCACGTCCACGTCCACGTCCATGTCCACGTCCACGTCCACGTCCACGTCCACGTCCACGTCCACGTCCACGTCCACGTCCACGTCCACGTCTGTCCACGTCCACGTCCACGTCCACGTCCAGTCCACGTCCACGTCCACGTCCACGTCCACGTCCACGTCCACGTCCACGTCCACGTCCACGTCCACGTCCACGTCCACGTCCACGTCCACGTCCACGTCCACGTCCACGTCCACGTCCACGTCCACGTCCACGTCCACGTCCACGTCCACGTCCACGTCCATGTCCACGTCCACGTCCACGTCCACGTCCACGTCCACGTCCACGTCCACGTCCACGTCCACGTCCATGTCCACGTCCACGTCCACGTCCACGTCCACGTCCACGTCCACGTCCACGTCCACGTCCACGTCCACGTCCACGTCCACGTCCACGTCCACGTCCACGTCCATGTCCACGTCCACGTCCACGTCCATGTCCACGTCCACGTCCACGTCCATGTCCACGTCCACGTCCACGTCCACGTCCATGTCCACGTCCACGTCCACGTCCACGTCCATGTCCACGTCCACGTCCACGTCCACGTCCACGTCCACGTCCACGTCCACGTCCACGTCCACGTCCACGTCCACGTCCACGTCCACGTCCACGTCCACGTCCACGTCCACGTCCACGTCCACGTCCACGTCAAGTCCACGTCCACGTCCACGTCCACGTCCACGTCCACGTCCACGTCCACGTCCACGTCCACGTCCACGTCCACGTCCACGTCCACGTCCACGTCCACGTCCACGTCCACGTCCACGTCCACCAGTCCACGTCCACGTCCACGTCCACGTCCACGTCCACGTCCACGTCCACGTCCACGTCCACGTCCACGTCCACGTCCACGTCCACGTCCACGTCCACGTCCACGTCCACGTCCACGTCCACGTCCACGTCCACGTCCACGTCCACGTCCACGTCCACGTCCACGTCCACGTCCACGTCCACGTCCACGTCCACGTCCACGTCCACGTCCACGTCCACGTCCACGTCCATGTCCACGTCCACGTCCACGTCCACGTCCATGTCCACGTCCACGTCCACGTCCATGTCCACGTCCACGTCCACGTCCATGTCCACGTCCACGTCCACGTCCACGTCCACGTCCACGTCCACGTCCACGTCCACGTCCACGTCCACGTCCACGTCCACGTCCACGTCCACGTCCACGTCCACGTCCACGTCCACGTCCACGTCCACGTCCACGTCCACGTCCACGTCCACGTCCACGTCCACGTCCGTCCACGTCCAATCCAGTCCACGTCCACGTACGTCACGTCCATGTCCACGTCCACGTCCACGTCCAGTCCACGTCACCACATCCACGTCACGTCCACGTCCACGTCCACGTCCACGTCCACGTCCACGTCCACGTCCACGTCCACGTCCACGTCCATGTCCACGTCCACGTCCCGTCCACGTCCACGTCCACGTCCACGTCCACGTCCACGTCCACGTCCAGTCCACGTCCACGTCCACGTCCACGTCCACGTCCACGTCCACGTCCACGTCCACGTCCACGTCGTCCACGTCCACGTCCACGTCCACGTCCACGTCCACGTCCACGTCCACGTCCACGTCCACGTCCACGTCCACGTCCACGTCCATGTCCACGTCCATGTCCACGTCCACGTCCACGTCCACGTCCACGTCCACGTCCACGTCCACGTCCACGTCCATGTCCACGTCCACGTCCACGTCCACGTCCACGTCCACGTCCACGTCCACGTCCACGTCCACGTCCACGTCCACGTCCACGTCCACGTCCACGTCCACGTCCACGTCCATGTCCACGTCCACGTCCACGTCCACGTCCACGTCCACGTCCAGTCCACGTCCACCCACGTCACGTCCACGTCCACGTCCACGTCCACGTCCACGTTCACGTCCACGTCCATGTCCACGTCCACGTCCACGTCCACGTCCACGTCCACGTCCACGTCCACGTCCATGTCCACGTCCACGTCCACGTCCACGTCCACGTCCACGTCCACGTCCACGTCCACGTCCACGTCCACGTCCACGTCCACGTCCACGTCCACGTCCACGTCCATGTCCACGTCCACGTCCACGTCCACGTCCACGTCCATGTCCACGTCCACGTCCACGTCCACGTCCACGTCCACGTCCACGTCCACGTCCACGTCCACGTCCACGTCCACGTCCACGTCCACGTCCACGTCCACGTCCACGTCCACGTCCACGTCCACGTCCACGTCCACGTCCACGTCCACGTCCACGTCCATGTCCACGTCCACGTCCACGTCCAGTCCACGTCCACGTCCACGTCCACGTCCACGTCCACGTCCATGTCCACGTCCACGTCCACGTCCACGTCCACGTCCACGTCCACGTCCACGTCCACGTCCACGTCCACGTCCACGTCCACGTCCACGTCCAGTCCACGTCCACGTCCACGTCCACGTCCACGTCCACGTCCACGTCCACGTCCACGTCCACGTCCACGTCCACGTCCACGTCCACGTCCACGTCCACGTCCACGTCCACGTCCACGTCCACGTCCACGTCCACGTCCACGTCCACGTCCACGTCCACGTCCACGTCCACGTCCGTCCACGTCCACGTCCACGTCCAAGTCACGTCCACGTCCACGTCCACGTCCACGTCCACGTCCACGTCCACGTCCACGTCCACGTCCACGTCCACGTCCACGTCCACGTCCACGTCCACGTCCACGTCCACGTCCACGTCCACGTCCACGTCCACGTCCACGTCCACGTCCACGTCCACGTCCACGTCCACGTCCACGTCCACGTCCACGTCCACGTCCACGTCCACGTCCACGTCCACGTCCACGTCCACGTCCACGTCACGTCCACGTCCACGTCCACGTCCATGTCCACGTCCACGTCCACGTCCACGTCCACGTCCACGTCCACGTCCACGTCCACGTCCACGTCCACGTCCACGTCCATGTCCACGTCCACGTCCACGTCCACGTCCACGTCCACGTCCACGTCCACGTCCACGTCCACGTCCACGTCCATGTCCACGTCCACGTCCACGTCCACGTCCACGTCCACGTCCACGTCCACGTCCACGTCCACGTCCACGTCCACGTCCACGTCCACGTCCACGTCACGTCCACGTCCACGTCCACGTCCACGTCCACGTCCACGTCCACGTCCACGTCCATGTCCACGTCCACGTCCGTCCACGTCCACGTCCACGTCCATGTCACGTCCACGTCCACGTCCACGTCCATGTCCACGTCCACGTCCACGTCCACGTCCACGTCCATGTCCACGTCCACGTCCACGTCCACGTCCATGTCCACGTCCACGTCCACGTCCACGTCCACGTCCACGTCCAACACGTCCACGTCCACGTCCACGTCCACGTCCACGTCCACGTCCACGTCCAAGTCCACGTCCACGTCCACGTCCACGTCCACGTCCACGTCCACGTCCACGTCCACGTCACGTGTCCACGTCCACGTCCACGTCCACGTCCACGTCCACGTCCATGTCCACGTCCACGTCCACGTCCACGTCCATGTCCACGTCCACGTCCACGTCCACGTCCACGTCCACGTCCACGTCCACGTCCACGTCCACGTCCACGTCCACGTCCACGTCCACGTCCACGTCCACGTCCACGTCCATGTCCACGTCCATGTCCACGTCCACGTCCACGTCCACGTCCACGTCCACGTCCACGTCCACCCGTCCACGTCCACGTCCACGTCCACGTCCACGTCCACGTCCACGTCCACGTCCACGTCCACGTCCACGTCCAACTCCACGTCCACGTCCACGTCCACGTCCACGTCCATGTCCACGTCCACGTCCACGTCCACGTCCACGTCCACGTCCACGTCCACGTCCACGTCCACGTCCATGTCCACGTCCACGTCCACGTCCACGTCCACGTCCACGTCCACGTCCACGTCCACGTCCACGTCCACGTCCACGTCCACGTCCATGTCCACGTCCACGTCCACGTCCACGTCCACGTCCACGTCCACGTCCACGTCCACGTCCACGTCCATGTCCACGTCCACGTCCATGTCCACGTCCACGTCCACGTCCACGTCCACGTCCATGTCCACGTCCACGTCCACGTCCACGTCCACGTCCACGTCCACGTCCACGTCCATGTCCACGTCCACGTCCACGTCCATGTCCACGTCCACGTCCACGTCACCCAACGTCCATGTCCACGTCCACGTCCACGTCCATGTCCACGTCCACGTCCACGTCCACGTCCAGTCCATGTCCACGTCCACGTCCACGTCACGTCCACGTCCACGTCCACGTCCATGTCCACGTCCACGTCCACGTCCACGTCCACGTCCACGTCCACGTCCACGTCCACGTCCACGTCCACGTCCACGTCCACGTCCACGTCCACGTCCACGTCCACGTCCACGTCCACGTCCACGTCCACGTCCACGTCCACGTCCACGTCCACGTCCACGTCCACGTCCACGTCCATGTCACGTCCACGTCCACGTCCACGTCCACGTCCACGTCCACGTCCACGTCCACGTCCACGTCCATGTCCACGTCCACGTTTGTCCACGTCCACGTCCACGTCCATGTCCACGTCCACGTCCACGTCCATGTCCACGTCCACGTCCACGTCCACGTCCACGTCCACGTCCATGTCCACGTCCACGTCCACGTCCATGTCCACGTCCACGTCCACGTCCACGTCCACGTCCACGTCCACGTCCACGTCCACGTCCACGTCCACGTCCACGTCCATGTCCACGTCCACGTCCACGTCCATGTCCACGTCCACGTCCATGTCCACGTCCACGTCCATGTCACGTCCACGTCCACGTCCACGTCCACGTCACGTCCATGTCACGTCCACGTCCACGTCCATGTCCACGTCCACGTCCACGTCCACGTCCACGTCCACGTCCATGTCCACGTCCACGTCCACGTCCACGTCCACGTCCACGTCCACGTCCACGTCCACGTCCACGTCCACGTCCATGTCCACGTCCACGTCCACGTCCATGTCCACGTCCACGTCCACGTCCACGTCCACGTCCATGTCCACGTCCATCCACGTCCACGTCCACGTCCACGTCCACGTCATGTCCACGTCCACGTCCACGTCCATGTCCCCGTCCACGTCCACGTCCACGTCCACGTCCACGTCCACGTCCACGTCCACGTCCACGTCCACGTCCATGTCCACGTCCACGTCCACGTCCACGTCCACGTCCACGTCCACGTCCACGTCCACGTCCACGTCCACGTCCACGTCCACGTCCACGTCCACGTCCACGTCCACGTCCACGTCCATGTCCACGTCCACGTCCACGTCCACGTCCACGTCCACGTCCACGTCCATGTCCACGTCCACGTCCACGTCCACGTCCACGTCCATGTCCACGTCCACGTCCACGTCCACGTCCATGTCCACGTCCACGTCCACGTCCACGTCCATGTCCACGTCCACGTCCACGTCCACGTCCACGTCCACGTCCACGTCCATGTCCACGTCCACGTCCACGTCCACGTCCACGTCCACGTCCACGGTCCACGTCCACGTCCACGTCCACGTCCACGTCCACGTCCACGTCCACGTCCACGTCCACGTCCACGTCCACGTCCATGTCCACGTCCACGTCCACGTCACGTCCACGTCCACGTCCACGTCCACGTCCACGTCCACGTCCACGTCCACGTCCACGTCCATGTCCACGTCCACGTCCACGTCCACGTCCACGTCCACGTCCATGTCCACGTCCACGTCCACGTCCATGTCCACGTCCACGTCCACGTCCATGTCCACGTCCACGTCCACGTCCACGTCCACGTCCATGTCCACGTCCACGTCCATGTCCACGTCCACGTCCACGTCCACGTCCACGTCCACGTCCACGTCCACGTCCACGTCCACGTCCACGTCCACGTCCACGTCCACGTCCATGTCCACGTCCACGTCCACGTCCACGTCCACGTCCATGTCCACGTCCACGTCCACGTCCATGTCCACGTCCACGTCCACGTCCATGTCCACGTCCACGTCCACGTCCATGTCCACGTCCACGTCCACGTCCACGTCCATGTCCACGTCCACGTCCACGTCCATGTCCACGTCACGTCCACGTCCACGTCCACGTCCACGTCCACGTCCACGTCCATGTCCACGTCCACGTCCACGTCCACGTCCATGTCCACGTCCACGTCCACGTCCACGTCCATGTCCACGTCCACGTCCATGTCCACGTCCACGTCCACGTCCACGTCCATGTCCACGTCCACGTCCACGTCCACGTCCACGTCCACGTCCACGTCCACGTCCACGTCCACGTCCACGTCCACGTCCACGTCCACGTCCAGTCCACGTCCACGTCACGTCCACGTCCACGTCCACGTCCACGTCAGTCCACGTCCACGTCCACGTCCACGTCCATGTCCACGTCCACGTCCACGTCCATGTCCACGTCCACGTCCACGTCCACGTCCACGTCCACGTCCACGTCCACGTCCACGTCCACGTCCACGTCCACGTCCACGTCCACCTCCACGTCCACGTCCACGTCCACGTCCACGTCCACGTCCACGTCCACGTCCACGTCCACGTCCACGTCCACGTCCACGTCCACGTCCACGTCCACGTCCACGTCCACGTCCACGTCCACGTCCACGTCCACGTCCACGTCCCGTCCACGTCCACGTCCACGTCCACGTCCACGTCCACGTCCACGTCCACGTCCACGTCCACGTCCACGTCCACGTCCACGTCCACGTCCATGTCCACGTCCACGTCCACGTCCACGTCCACGTCCACGTCCATGTCCACGTCCACGTCCACGTCCACGTCCACGTCCACGTCCACGTCCACGTCCACGTCCACGTCCACGTCCACGTCCACGTCCACGTCCACGTCCACGTCCACGTCCACGTCCACGTCCACGTCCACGTCCATGTCCACGTCCACGTCCACGTCCACGTCCACGTCCACGTCCACGTCCACGTCCACGTCCATGTCCACGTCCACGTCCACGTCCACGTCCACGTCCACGTCCACGTCCATGTCCACGTCCACGTCCACGTCCACGTCCACGTCCACGTCCACGTCCACGTCCATGTCCACGTCCACGTCCACGTCCACGTCCACGTCCACGTCCACGTCCACGTCCACGTCACGTCCACGTCCACGTCCACGTCACTCCACGTCCACGTCCATGTCCACGTCCACGTCCACGTCCATGTCCACGTCCACGTCCACGTCCACGTCCACGTCCACGTCCACGTCCACGTCCACGTCCACGTCCACGTCCATGTCCACGTCCACGTCCACGTCCACGTCAGGTCCACGTCCACGTCCACGTCCACGTCCACGTCCACGTCCACGTCCACGTCCACGTCCACGTCCATGTCCACGTCCAAGTCCACGTCCACGTCACGTCCACGTCCACGTCCATGTCCACGTCCAAGTCCACGTCCACGTCCACGTCCACGTCCACGTCCACGTCCACGTCCATGTCCACGTTCACGTCCACGTCCACGTCCACGTCCACGTCCACGTCCACGTCCACGTCCACGTCCACGTCCACGTCCACGTCCACGTCCACGTCCACGTCCACGTCCACGTCCACGTCCACGTCCATGTCCACGTCCACGTCCACGTCCACGTCCACGTCCACGTCCACGTCCACGTCCACGTCCACGTCCACGTCCACGTCCACGTCCACGTCCACGTCCACGTCCACGTCCATGTCCACGTCCACGTCCGCGTCCACGTCCACGTCCACGTCCACGTCCACGTCCACGTCCACGTCCACGTCCACGTCCATGTCCACTCCACGTCCATGTCCACGTCCACGTCCACGTCCACGTCCACGTCCATGTCCACGTCCTTGTCCACGTCCACGTCCACGTCCATGTCCACGTCCACGTCCACGTCCACGTCCACGTCCACGTCCACGCCCACGTCCACGTCCACGTCCACGTCCACGTCCACGTCCACGTCCACGTCCACGTCCACGTCCACGTCCACGTCCACGTCCACGTCCACGTCCACGTCCACGTCCACGTCCACGTCCACGTCCACGTCCACGTCCACGTCCACGTCCTGTCCACGTCCACGTCCACGTCCACGTCCACGTCCACGTCCACGTCCACGTCCACGTCCACGTCCAGTCCACGTCCACGTCCATGTCCACGTCCACGTCCACGTCCACGTCCATGTCCACGTCCACGTCCACGTCCACGTCCACGTCCACGTCCACGTCCACGTCCACGTCCACGTCCACGTCCACGTCCACGTCCACGTCCACGTCCACGTCCACGTCCACGTCCACGTCCACGTCCACGTCCACGTCCACGTCCACGTCCACGTCCACGTCCACGTCCGTCCACGTCCACGTCCACGTCCACGTCCACGTCCACGTCCGTCCACGTCCACGTCCACGTCCACGTCCACGTCCACGTCCACGTCCATGTCCACGTCCACGTCCACTCCCTCCACGTCCACGTCCATGTCCACGTCCACGTCCACGTCCACGTCCACGTCCACGTCCACGTCCACGTCCACGTCCACGCCATGTCCACGTCCACGTCCACGTCCACGTCCATGTCCACGTCCACGTCACGTCCACGTCACGTCCACGTCCACGTCCACGTCACGTCCACGTCCATGTCCACGTCCACGTCCACGTCCACGTCCACGTCCACGTCCATGTCCACGTCCACGTCCACGTCACATCCACGTCCACGTCCACGTCCACGTCCACGTCCATGTCCACGTCCACGTCCACGTCCACGTCCAGTCCACGTCCACGTCCACGTCCACGTCCACGTCCACGTCCACGTCCACGTCCACGTCCACGTCCACGTCCACGTCCACGTCCATGTCCACGTCCACGTCCACGTCCACGTCCATGTCCACGTCCACGTCCACGTCCACGTCCACGTCACGTCCACGTCCATGTCCACGTCCACGTCCACGTCCACGTCCATGTCCACGTCCACGTCCACGTCCACGTCCACGTCCACGTCCACGTCCACGTCCACGTCCACGTCCACGTCCATGTCCACGTCCACGTCCACGTCCACGTCCACGTCCATGTCCACGTCCACGTCCACGTCCACGTCCATGTCCACGTCCACGTCCACGTCCACGTCCACGTCCACGTCCACGTCCATGTCCACGTCCACGTCCACGTCCACGTCCACGTCCACGTCCACGTCCACGTCCACGTCCACGTCCATGTCCACGTCCACGTCCACGTCCACGTCCACGTCCACGTCCACGTCCACGTCCACGTCCATGTCCACGTCCACGTCCACGTCCACGTCCACGTCCACGTCCACGTCCACGTCCACGTCCACGTCCATCCACGTCCACGTCCACGTCCACGTCCAGTCCACGTCCACGTCCACGTCCATGTCCACGTCCACGTCCACGTCCACGTCCACGTCCACGTCCACGTCCACGTCCACGTCCACGTCCACGTCCACGTCCGTCCACGTCCACGTCCACGTCCACGTCCACGTCCACGTCCATGTCCACGTCCACGTCCACGTCCGTCCATGTCCACGTCCACGTCCACGTCCACGTCCACGTCCACGTCCACGTCCACGTCCATGTCCACGTCCATGTCCACGTCCACGTCCACGTCCATGTCCACGTCCACGTCCACGTCCACGTCCACGTCCACCCCACGTCCACGTCCACGTCCACGTCCACGTCCACGTCCACGTCCACGTCCACGTCCATGTCCACGTCCACGTCCACGTCCATGTCCACGTCCACGTCCACGTCCACGTCCACGTCCATGTCCACGTCCACGTCCATGTCCACGTCCACGTCCACGTCCACGTCCACGTCCACGTCCACGTCCACGTCCATGTCCACGTCCACGTCACGTCCACGTCCATGTCCACGTCCACGTCCACGTCCACGTCCACGTCCACGTCCACGTCCACGTCCACGTCCACGTCCACGTCCACGTCCACGTCCACGTCCACGTCCACGTCCACGTCCACGTCCACGTCCACGTCCACGTCCATTCCACGTCCATGTCACGTCCACGTCCACGTCCATGTCCACGTCCACGTCCACGTCCACGTCCACGTCCACGTCCACGTCCACGTCCATGTCCACGTCCACGTCCACGTCCATGTCCACGTCCACGTCCACGTCCACGTCCACGTCCATGTCCACGTCCACGTCCACGTCACGACCTGTCCACGTCCACGTCCATGTCCACGTCCACGTCCACGTCCACGTCCACGTCCACGTCCACGTCCACGTCCACGTCCACGTCCACGTCCACGTCCACGTCCACGTCCACGTCCACGTCCACGTCCACGTCCACGTCCACGTCCAAGTCCACGTCCACGTCCACGTCCACGTCCACGTCCACGTCCACGTCCGTCCATGTCCACGTCCACGTCCACGTCCATGTCCACGTCCACGTCCACGTCCACGTCCACGTCCATGTCCACGTCCACGTCCACGTCCATGTCCACGTCCACGTCCACGTCCATGTCCACGTCCACGTCCACGTCAGTCCACGTCCACGTCCACGTCCACGTCCACGTCACGTCCACGTCCACGTCCACGTCCACGTCCACGTCCATGTCCACGTCCACGTCCACGTCCACGTCCATGTCCACGTCCACGTCCATGTCCACGTCCACGTCCACGTCCATGTCCACGTCCACGTCCACGTCCACGTCCATGTCCACGTCCACGTCCACGTCCACGTCCACGTCCACGTCCACGTCCACGTCCACGTCCATGTCCACGTCCACGTCCACGTCCACGTCCACGTCCACGACCATGTCCACGTCCACGTCCACGTCCACGTCCACGTCCACGTCCACGTCCACGTCCACGTCCACGTCCATGTCCACGTCCACGTCCACGTCCACGTCCACGTCCACGTCCACGTCCACGTCCACGTCCACGTCCACGTCCACGTCCCACGTCCACGTCCACGTCCAGTCCACGTCCACGTCCACGTCCACGTCCACGTCCACGTCACGTCCACGTCCACGTCCACGTCCACGTCCACGTCCATGTCCACGTCCACGTCCACGTCCATGTCCACGTCCACGTCCACGTCCATGTCCATGTCCACGTCCACGTCCACGTCCACGTCCACGTCCACGTCCATGTCCACGTCCACGTCCACGTCCACGTCCACGTCCACGTCACGTCCACGTCCACGTCCATGTCCACGTCCACGTCCACGTCCACGTCCACGTCCACGTCCACGTCCACGTCCACGACCATGTCCACGTCCACGTCCACGTCCACGTCCACGTCCATGTCCACGTCCACGTCCACGTCCACGTCCACGTCCACGTCCAAGTCCACGTCCACGTCCACGTCCAGTCCACGTCCACGTCCACGTCCACGTCCATGTCCACGTCCAAGTCCACGTCCACGTCCACGTCCACGTCCACGTCCATGTCCACGTCCACGTCCACGTCCACGTCCACGTCCACGTCCACGTCCACGTCCACGTCCACGTCCACGTCCACGTCCATGTCCACGTCCACGTCCACGTCCACGTCCATGTCCACGTCCAAGTCCACGTCCACGTCCACGTCCACGTCCACGTCCACGTCCACGTCCACGTCCACGTCCACGTCCACGTCCACGTCCACCGTCCACAACCGTCCACGTCCACGTCCACGTCCACGTCCACGTCCACGTCCACGTCCACGTCCACGTCCACGTCCATGTCCACGTCCACGTCCACGTCCACGTCCACGTCCACGTCCACGTCCACGTCCACGTCCACGTCCACGTCCACGTTCCATGTCCACGTCCACGTCCACGTCCGTCCATGTCCACGTCCACGTCCACGTCCATGTCCAATCCACGTCCACGTCCACGTCCACGTCCACGTCCACGTCCACGTCCACGTCCACGTCCACGTCCATGTCCACGTCCACGTCCACGTCCACGTCCACGTCCACGTCCACGTCCATGTCCACGTCCACGTCCACGTCCACGTCCACGTCCATGTCCACGTCCACGTCCACGTCCACGTCCACGTCCACGTCCACGTCCACGTCCACGTCCACGTCCACGTCCATGTCCACGTCCACGTCCACGTCCACGTCCACGTCCATGTCCACGTCCACGTCCACGTCCACGTCCACGTCCATGTCCACGTCCACGTCCACGTCCATGTCCACGTCCACGTCCACGTCCACGTCCACGTCCACGTCCACGTCCACGTCCATGTCCACGTCCACGTCCACGTCCACGTCCATGTCCACGTCCACGTCCACGTCCATGTCCACGTCCACGTCCACGTCCATGTCCACGTCCACGTCCACGTCCACGTCCAGTCCACGTCCACGTCCACGTCCACGTCCATGTCCACGTCCACGTCCACGTCCACGTCCATGTCCACGTCCACGTCCATGTCCACGTCCACGTCCACGTCCACGTCCATGTCCACGTCCACGTCCACGTCCACGTCCACGTCCACGTCCACGTCCACGTCCACGTCCACGTCCACGTCCACGTCCACGTCCACGTCCACGTCCACGTCCACGTCCACGTCCACGTCACGTCCACGTCCTCCACGTGTCCACGTCCACGTCCCACGTCCATGTCCACGTCACACGTTCCACGTCCCACGTCGTCCACGTTTCCACGTCCACGTCCACGTCCACGTCCACGTCCGTCCATGTCCACGTCCACGTCCACGTCCATGTCCACGTCCACGTCCACGTCCACGTCCACGTCCATGTCCACGTCCACGTCCACGTCCATGTCCACGTCCACGTCCACGTCCATGTCCACGTCCACGTCCACGTCCACGTCCACGTCCACGTCCACGTCCACGTCCACGTCCACGTCCACGTCACGTCCACGTCCACTCCACGTCCACGTCCACGTCCACGTCCACGTCCACGTCCATGTCCACGTCCACGTCCACGTCCACAAGTCCACGTCCACGTCCACGTCCACGTCCACGTCCACGTCCACGTCCAGTCCACGTCCACGTCCACGTCCACGTCCATGTCCACGTCCATGTCCACGTCCACGTCCACCTCAAGTCCACGTCCACGTCCACGTCCACGTCCACGTCCACGTCCATGTCCACGTCCACGTCCACGTCCATGTGTCCACGTCCACGTCCACGTCCACGTCCACGTCCATGTCCACGTCCACGTCCACGTCCACGTCCACGTCCACGTCCAGGTCCACGTCCACGTCCACGTCCACGTCCATGTCCACGTCCACGTCCACGTCCATGTCCACGTCCACGTCCACGTCCACGTCCACGTCCATGTCCACGTCCACGTCCACGTCCACGTCCACGTCCACGTCCACGTCCATGTCCACGTCCACGTCCACGTCCATGTCCACGTCCACGTCCACGTCCACGTCCACGTCCACGTCCACGTCCACGTCCACGTCCACGTCCACGTCCACGTCCACGTCCACGTCCACGTCCACGTCCACGTCCACGTCCACCTCACCACGTCCACGTCCATGTCCACGTCCACGTCCACGTCCATGGTCCACGTCCACGTCCACGTCCACGTCCATGTCCACGTCCACGTCCACGTCCACGTCCACGTCCACGTCCACGTCCACGTCCACGTCCACGTCCACGTCCACGTCCACGTCCACGTCCACGTCCACGTCCACGTCCATGTCCACGTCCACGTCCACGTCCACGTCCACGTCCACGTCCACGTCCACGTCCACGTCCACGTTCCACGTCCACGTCCATGTCCACGTCCACGTCCACGTCCACGTCCACGTCCACGTCCACGTCCACGTCCACGTCCACGTCCACGTCCATGTCCACGTCCACGTCCACGTCCACGTCCACGTCCACGTCCACGTCCACGTCCACGTCCACGTCCATGTCCACGTCCACGTCCACGTCCACGTCCACGTCCACGTCCACGTCCACGTCCACGTCCACGTCCACGTCCACGTCCACGTCCATGTCCACGTCCAAGTCCACGTCACGTCCACGTCCACGTCCACGTCCACGTCCACGTCCACGTCCACGTCCACGTCCACGTCCACGTCCACGTCCACGTCCACGTTCATGTCCACGTCCACGTCCACGTCCACGTCCATGTCCACGTCCATGTCCACGTCCACGTCCACGTCCATGTCCACGTCCACGTCCACGTCCATGTCCACGTCCACGTCCACGTCCACGTCCACGTCCATGTCCACGTCCACGTCCACGTCCACGTCCACGTCCACGTCCACGTCCACGTCCACGTCCACGTCCACGTCCACGTCCATGTCCACGTCCACGTCCACGTCCACGTCCACGTCCACGTCCACGTCCACGTCCACGTCCACGTCCATGTCCACGTCCACGTCCACGTCCACGTCCATGTCCACGTCCACGTCCACGTCCACCAGTCCACTGTCCACGTCCACGTCCACGTCCACGTCCACGTCCATGTCCACGTCCACGTCCACGTCCACGTCCATGTCCACGTCCACGTCCATGTCCACGTCCACGTCCACGTCCACGTCCATGTCCACGTCCACGTCCCAGTCCACGTCACGTCCACGTCCACGTCCACGTCCACGTCCACGTCCACGTCCACGTCCACGTCCACGTCCACGTCCACGTCCACGTCCACGTCCACGTCCACGTCCACCACGTCCACGTCCACGTCCACGTCCGTCCACGTCCACGTCCACGTCCACGTCCACGTCCACGTCCGTCCACGTCCACGTCCACGTCCACGTCCACGTCCAGTCCACGTCCATGTCACGTCCACGTCCACGTCCACGTCCACGTCCACGTCCCGTCCACGTCCACGTCCACGTCCACGTCACGTCCACGTCCATGTCCACGTCCACGTCCACGTCCACGTCCACGTCCATGTCCACGTCCACGTCCGTGTCCACGTCCACGTCCACGTCCACGTCCACGTCCACGTCCACGTCCACGTCCACGTCCACGTCCACGTCCACGTCCACGTCCACGTCCACGTCCACGTCCACGTCCACGTCCACGTCCATGTCCACGTCCACGTCCACGTCCATGTCCACGTCCACGTCCACGTCCACGTCCACGTCCACGTCCACGTCCACGTCCATGTCCACCTCCACGTCCACGTCCACGTCCACGTCCACTCCACGTCCACGTCCACGTCCACGTCCACGTCCACGTCCACGTCCATGTCCACGTCCACGTCCACGTCCACGTCCACGTCCACGTCCACGTCCACGTCCACGTCCACGTCCACGTCCATGTCCACGTCCACGTCCACGTCCACGTCCATGTCCACGTCCACGTCCACGTCCACGTCCACGTCCACGTCCACGTCCACGTCCACGTCCACGTCCACGTCCATGTCAACTCCACGTCACCGTCCACGTCCACGTCCATGTCCACGTCCACGTCCACGTCCACGTCCATGTCCACGTCCACGTCCACGTCCACGTCCACGTCCACGTCCACGTCCATGTCCACGTCCACGTCCACGTCCATGTCCACGTCCACGTCCACGTCCACGTCCACGTCCACGTCCATGTCCACGTCCACGTCCACGTCCACGTCCATGTCCACGTCCACGTCCACGTCCACGTCCATGTCCACGTCACGTCCACGTCCACGTCCACGTCCATGTCCACGTCCACGTCCACGTCCACGTCCACGTCCACGTCCACGTCCATTCCACGTCCACGTCCACGTCCACGTCCATGTCCACGTCCACGTCCACGTCCAGTCCACGTCCACGTCCACGTCCACGTCCACGTCCAGTCCACGTCCACGTCCACGTCACGTCCACGTCCAAGTCCACGTCCACGTCCACGTCCACGTCCACGTCCACGTCCACGTCCGTCCATGTCCACGTCCACGTCCACGTCCACGTCCATGTCCACGTCCACGTCCACGTCCACGTCCACGTCCATGTCCACGTCCAGTCCACGTCCATGTCCACGTCCACGTCCACGTCCACGTCATGTCCACGTCCACGTCCACGTCCACGTCCACTCCACGTCCATGTCCACGTCCACGTCCACGTCCATGTCCACGTCCACGTCCACGTCCATGTCCACGTCCACGTCCACGTCCACGTCCACGTCCATGTCCACGTCCACGTCACGTCCACGTCCACGTCCACGTCCATGTCCACGTCCCCGTCCACGTCCACGTCCACGTCAGTCCACGTCCACGTCCACGTCCACGTTCACGTCCACGTCCACGTCCACGTCCACGTCCACGTCCACGTCCACGTCCACGTCCACGTCCATGTCACTCCACGTCACACCACGTCCATGTCCACGTCCACGGTCCACGTCCACGTCCATCCACGTCCACGTCCTCCACGTCCACGTCCACGTCCACGTCCACGTCCACGTCCTCCACGTCCATGTCCACGTCCACGTCCACGTCCACGTCCACGTCCACGTCCACGTCCACGTCCAGTCCACGTCCACGTCCACGTCCACGTCCACGTCCACGTCCACGTCCACGTCCACGTCCACGTCCATGTCCACGTCCATGTCCATGTCCACGTCCACGTCCACGTCCACGTCCATGTCCACGTCCACGTCCACGTCCACGTCCACGTCCACGTCCACGTCCACGTCCACGTCCACGTCCACGTCAACGTCCACGTCCACGTCCACGTCCACGTCCACGTCCACGTCACGTCCATGTCCACGTCCACGTCCACGTCCGTCCATGTCCACGTCCACGTCCACGTCCAGTACACGTCCACGTCCACGTCCACGTCCACGTCCATGTCCACGTCCACGTCCACGTCCATGTCCACGTCCACGTCCACGTCCACGTCCACGTCCACGTCCACGTCCACGTCCACGTCCACGTCCACGTCCATGTCCACGTCCACGTCCACGTCCACGTCCACGTCCACGTCCATGTCCATGTCCACGTCCACGTCCACGTCCACGTCCACGTCCACGTCCACGTCCACGTCCACGTCCACGTCCACGTCCATGTCCACGTCCACGTCCACGTCCACGTCATGTCCACGTCCACGTCCACGTCCACGTCCACGTCCACGTCCATGTCCACGTCCACGTCCACGTCCAGTCCACGTCCACGTCCACGTCCACGTCACGTCCATGTCCACGTCCACGTCCACGTCCACGTCCACGTCCACGTCCACGTCCACGTCCACGTCCACGTCCATGTCCACGTCCACGTCCACGTCCACGTCCATGTCCACGTCCAGTCCACGTCCACGTCCACGTCCACGTCCATGTCCACGTCCACGTCCACGTCCACGTCCACGTCCACGTCCACGTCCACGTCCACGTCCATGTCCACGTCCACGTCCACGTCCACGTCACTCCACGTCCACGTCCACG